>JBBPUI010000370.1:0-23111 GCA_038094615.1 Heimioporus aff. retisporus
GCTTTTATTGATACAGCACGTGTCACTCCAAGCCCAATTGAATCCGGCTTCGCAGACGATCTTGCAAAACATTTGGAGCTTCTTACGAGTTGGTATTCCCTCCAGACCATAGACCATGACGTCGACAACATCTTCGAATAGAGGCTCGTTAACCTCCCATTTGTGAGAAAATGTCGCATATTGGAAGTACTGCGCGACTTCACGTTCGATACGGGCGTAGTCGATCTCTGTTGTCGTGGAGGAAATTAACTCCGCAAAGATGGGCTGGGATTCAAATGAGAGCGCCTGAGCAGTTTTGTTGAACAGACGGCCAGATTTGGTGTTGATGAGCTCTGGCGGCGAGTCTTGGATAGCTCTCGCGACCGCTGCACAAATAACTTTTTTCACTTCTACTGGTGCAATGTATTGACCAGAGCGGCCTATGGAGCACAATTAATTGCTAAGAATGGTAATCATAATCTTCACCGACCTCGAACTTCTGGATCGGATGACTGCGACATTGTTGACAGCATGCTCTCAAACGCAGCTATCGCGTCGTCATGAAGGCCTGCACCACGTAGAGCAGCATGCTTCAACTCATAGCCAAACGGAGATGATGGATCAAGTTTGATCACCTGAAAGTCCGCATTAGTACAAATAAGCTAGAACAAGATCAAGGCAAGCTACTTCGTTCGCATCGTTCAACGCATCATCCCACAAACGGTTGTCAACATATGCCTTACTTCGCCGAATGAGCAAGTCTTGCGGGACAGCGGGAGCGAGCGACAGAGCGGCAGTAAATAGGGAAACGGCCTCGTCATACTTTCGAGTAGTCATCGCAATCTGCCCGAGTGCCTTTAGCTTCTGATCACATCGTGACTTGAAATCTGGTCCAACAATCAGTCACCGGGTACCTTTGCGTTGTACGCGCAGCTGTTCACCTGTAATCCAACTCATCGCATCTTCAGTCTCCCCTGGCAATCCATGGATCATGCGGTGGAAACATGCCACTGCGTCCGGTACTCGGTCGATGGATTCCAGATGCTTACACACAACTTGACATATTACTTGTCTTGGATGCACAAACTGTAGACAGACAGAACTTTAAACCACTGGTCAAGGAGGTCAGAGCGGAAATACCCACATCGGCGGTGGTCGCCATTATATCTTGCAATCCCATGTCTGGTATTTTGAGTTGGGCCCATGCTACCAATAACGATGGTGATCGATGACGGTTGTCATTGTATTTGGTAGTAGAGAGACATCGTTGCATAAAGTCTGTGGAGATCATGACACGATTAAGGGAAGGCGGAACGCAAGCTTACCAGTGACCCACCCGGTGACGGGCAGGAACTCTTCGCGAAAGATATTTACAATCTCGGTTATAGCTCTCCCAGCCTGGTTTATACGACCAGCTACGTAAAACGCTTCACAAAGCCGCTGCCGAACGGTGATTCTGAGGTTATCAAATTTCCATCCTGATATCTATCACGAGTTGTCGAATGACTTCAACTCGTTGAATAAGACCTCACCAGTGACACCACCAAAGGTGGTCGTTGGATCTTGGGGAAGCGTAGTTGAGTTTCCGCGAGCCGGAGGAATTCTATAGCACGGTCATGGCTGTCACTGTCTAGGTGTTTGTTCCCGAGGTGAAGATACATGTATGTCTATTGGGCAGGTCATTAAAGCGAAAGTGTATGAAATTGTGCACGAGCCTTGACGAGGTGAAATCTTGAGTCGAGAGGTAGGGTTTTTATTAGATCATCCATGCGCAAGATGGCATCGTCATGTTCTTCAACCATGAAGAGGACAACGGCCTACGGAGGGAGTGAGGGTGATTGAGCACAAGAACATAGGATACAGACCTTAATCAGGAGGAGAGTGGTGGTGTGAATCGTATGACAATGCTGGAGCGCGATGTCACACGCTCGAAAGGCCTCGACCATTTTTCCCTTGATGGCGAGCGCGAGAAACTTTGCAATGTAGCCAACAAGAGACGGCTGAATCTCGATGGACTAGCTAATGTTGACATTGGATACTTCACAGACAAAAATGAAACACACCTTCTCGGCGTCAGCAATTGCAGTGTCCCCCTGTCCTAAACGCATCCGAACGAGGGCACGAGTGGCGAGTGCGCGATGGACTGTACCGCGAGAGTTCGTAATTGCAGCGGTAAGTAATGTTTCCGCACGTGCAAGTTGGTCGTCCTTCCACAAACCAAGTATCACATCATCGATGTGAAAATCCGGGTCACGAAGTGTGGGACGGGAATGAAATGGCAAGGAATCCTATTCAAGTTGACAATTAACGTAGTACCGCCACAATCAGAATATAAAACCTACGGTGATGGTGTCTGATAAATGTGCGATGTCAACACTTGCACCCGAATGAACAATCGCAAGAAGCTGGTCGTCCGGAGAGAATGAAATCGATCGAATGTCGCGATGTTGCTGAGTAAGAAAGAGTTGGATGTGGGTGAATGAGTCCCAGAAAATGATGGTATCTGATGAATGGTATGCGATAATTTGCCCTTGTCGAAGTAGAGCAACGCACGAGGTGGAGCTGGCATTAGGAATGGTCCATTCTGCAACTGCTGACCCGGTAGATGCATCAAATCGCTGGATTTTCTTGTCGGATATGACGAGAAGATGGTTGTCGAGCCAGCAAAGACCTGTGTTGTATTCCGGGATTACATTGGCCGGAATGTTGACGAGGAATATTCCATGGCGACTGTCCCAGACTTGAACAGACTTTTCTGTGGCCGTTGCGATTCGGTCTCCTTTTGGCGAGTATTTCGTTGCGACTACCGCGTCGTCATGCTCAAACCTAAAAACCTGTCTTCGTGTTGTAAGATCCCAAACAATCGTATAGCAATGCGGTGATGCAGCCAGGTGAGACGAATCTGGCGAGAAGTCGACGGCACGGACGGTGTAGAGACCTTCCCTGTCTGCAAACCGGAATTGTTTGTACGTCTTTGCATCCCAGACGAACACGTCGCCCCAGTTTGTCGCCGCAGCGATGAATCTACTATCCTGTGAGACAGCGAGACATTTTGGGGGCCTCTCTCCCGTTTCCATTATCGCGACCCGCTTGCCGTCTTGCACTCGCCATACGCTAACAGCATCACCACCGCTGACAAGACGTTCGCTGTCTGGGGTAAATATGACCGCTTGTGCATTGGCCACGATCTCGACAGATGACAAAAGACCTGGTCGAATGTTCAGCACAAACGCAGTTTCATCATCCTATAACGCACCACTTAACGACATGGATATCGAAATTATGGATGGGACCGAGGTTAGCGAGGTCCAGCTTTATACAGCACCTCAGGCTGTGCTTTCAAGTCTTACTAAGTGACCCCTGCCGCATGGCTTCTTGGAATAGTCTGCCTGCGGTTGGCCGGATTCCCCCACTTTCCACAACCATGGAAATTGACTACATGCCCACCGACACTATCAGAGTCTTGCATTGGTCCTGGGGCGTACCTAGCCCGGATTCTCTGGACCGATGACCCTGTGCACACTGCGATTCATGTACTTTCCCTCTGCTCGACCTACTCTGCCTCCATCTCAAATCCCAAATTCAGCCGACAACGTGCATCTCTTGTCGATAGTTGCCTCATCTTCCCGTCGTTGGCACCCGTGATCCCCACAGGTTGCTTGCGTGCACTCCTTCCAAGGCACAACCTACATTGGCCCTTCTTTACAAGCGAGGAACCTCTCGGTCTCGGACATCAATAAACCGCTGTCAGCACGCGTTCGGGAGGCTCCATGTTACTTTCTAGTTTCTTCGCATCAAACCCACAGGACCGCCATGGAATAACATGGTCGACGGCAATCAAATAACCCATACTATCGTGGTCGTCACTGGCAATACATGTGAGGACGCTCTCATTCCTCCAGGCATGCGTCTTTGCCGAAGAATTCGGGCCAAGGTAGAACATCTGCTCTCTCGTTCCCGAAGGTCCCTGGTCCGCCAGGGATTTATGGTCATCGTTCGCAGGCGGCTCGGCGCTGCTGCCGCTCTCGTTCGGGATGGTGGTGCGGATATCACCCATACCATCCTCCCCGTTTAGCATGGGAGGTACGCAGGATCGATGAGACATCCGCTGATCCCACCTGTATGGAAGAAATTCCGTTTATCTTTCTCGCTCACAGGTGCCCGTGCCCGTGCCTACCCATCGGTGAATAAGGGACTGCTATGATCAGGTGGGCGTAATCATTGGGTTGGATGATTGGGATCTTTCACCGAGGAGGCAAACAAGACACCAACCAACACACCAAGTGAACACACTCGACGATTCATAACAAGCATGTTTTCTCGGCGTGGTAATCCCCAGCATCCCCCATCTATGCCAACAAACTCTGTTTAAATCCCGACGCTGTCAAACGGGGGCCACCGGGTTAATCAAATCCAGATCGTTTGGGAGATCGAGGCCTATCGACAGTGTCCACACAACCACTTCGCGTTTTGCCCGATCCTCTCACTCTTTCCCAAACCGCTCCGACAAAAGTCGGTCCTCCGTCGGCCAGCTAAACAGCGTCACCACTGACGGCACAGCGATAGTTTACCAGCCTCCAAGCACCACCCTCGACACACCCAACATCCCTGACACATGCAACCACACTCAGATAGGCATATCAAGAGGCCCGTATAGGCAGGGTGTCGAACCACCGCATACGGGCCGGTCGTCACGAGCTTGTGACCCTTCTGAACACATTGCGCAGACGTGAAATATGGGCCGAGAGCGCAGTAGCACCAGAGATAGATGATGCCACCCGCCACAACGAGCGATGCGCCAATGATAAACGAGACGGTCATATGGCTGGCCTCCTTTGGTCCCAATGCGTCCAGGACTGCCGAGATGGTATCGGACGACGGACGCGTATAAATGCACGGTGCATTCATAAATCCAGACATCGATATCGGAGATATCGCTAGCAGAAGTCATGTATGACTGCCGTGGATTGCTAATGACCTCACGGCCCTAATGGCTCCCTTGTCCATGCGCCCATGCTCGGACAACCTAATCCTAAGTCCTGCTAACCAGACTCTCTCGTGGCACGAGGTCCTTCTGGATCCAGGGAACCCAAGCCTCTCCATTTTTCTCTTGTACGCGTGCAGTTGCCAAGAACTAACATTTTGTTCTCATCCTGGAGTACACAACCTCTCCCCTACCCATCCCAACCCTGCGTCCACCACCTTCTACCCCACCTCTCTACAATAAGGCCCGTTCACCTTTCTACCTAGTCCCATTTTCTGACCTATATCATGTACCATTGAATAAAAGGCGACCGCCCCATAGAACAATAAACAAGAATTCCAAAAAGAAAAAAACTGCAGACGAGACCGTATCGTATCAAAGCACATCCAAAACCCGCACACTCTCGATCAGCTTCTTCAAGATTTCCGGCGTCGTCTCCTGTACCTGGACCGTGATCAACGCTTCGGGAGCGACCCTCTTATATTCTTCCGCGTTCCGGCGAAGAGGCGCGAGTAACAGCGCCCCAAACGGTTGTCGGAGCCGAGCGACAAAGTCGAGGGCGCGCGTCTGTTTCTCCATCGGCGATACGGTGGATGGAGGTAGAAGGGAGGCCCTCTTCCGGCCGGATGCGCTAAGGCGGACGCCAAACTGTAGGCCAAAGCGCGCCATCAGCTGTGCAGCCAGTGGTTGCGCTCCTCTGGGTACGGTGCCGGACTGGCCAGGGAGTGTCGGTAGTTCACCTAGTACAGAAGACTTGTCATCCGTACTCTCTTCCGGTATCGTCTCTGCGATGTCCCCAACCGGTTGTCGATCAAGAAGAAAATCGATCCACGGGTGAACAAGGTACAGAGATCCGAGCCGAGCAAGATCTTCGTCGGTCTTGATTTCTACCACCCCTAGCACTGTTGTTTGAGCACGAAAGACCTGTTCCGTCCCAGGTGGTGAACCCGACACAGGGCCGAGTTTGAAGTAGAGGCATGGAAGCCTCATTCGTTGCCCCAAGAATGACGGGACCGGTAGATCGCCCAGTCGATCGTACAATTCCATGGCCAGCCGTGCATTCAGTGGAGATGTACGCGACCCAGCAGCCGTTGCATCCGTTTTATTTCGGACTGTGGTTGCTGGGATGTGTGAGGTTGAAGGCTGCCCAAACATAATGATGTCAGCCGGGAGGCAGCTATTGAAGCCGCCTGGCCTCCCTATCCATGCGAGGATGGTCGTGTCTCCCGAGCTCATGAGCAACTGTGCCAAGAGGCGACCAAGTGCCTTGTTCCCCTCGCCGTATGTGATGGGGAAGGAAACATCGAATATCCCCAGCAACGAATATGCCGCATCCTCGACCCGTGTTGTTTCCCGCGTGGAAGCAAGACGAAGCTTCTCCCGTATGTCCCTCAAGCCAGGGCGCAGGTTCACTAATGCCAGTGCCGAGACGCCTGTCGCCCTCTCCATTTCTGCGATGATCTGCGGCGAGTCCTTGTGATTAGGGATATCGAGATTCATGTATGGCGACCAGTCCTCCGTATAGAACCGAACCACTTTCGACGCATGGTACTCTTGTAATGTCCACGCGCGTGTGTTCCAGATACTCTTCGTCAAATCACCCCACTGCGACAAGCGGTTGACCCCTAGAAGGAAAACAATCGTCATCGCGGAGCCCTGATACCACTTGAACATGCTGACAAGCGCTTCCTGGAGCACAAAGTGGTCGCCTTTATTGATACAGCACGTGTCACTCCAAGCCCAATTGAATCCAGCCTCGCAGACGATCTTGCAAAACATTTGGAGCTTTTTGTGAGTCGGTGTTCCTTCCAGATCGTAGACCATGACGTTGACGACGTTATCGAATAAAGGCTCGTTAACCTCCCATTTGTGAGAAAATGTCGCATATTGGAAGTACTGCGCGACTTCACGTTCGATGCGGACATAGTCAATCTCTGTCGTCATGGAGGAAATCAGCTCCGCAAAGATGGGCTCGGACTCAAACGAGAGCGCCTGAGCGGTCTTGTTGACCAGACGACCAGATTTGGTGTTGATGAGCTCTGGCGGCGAGTCTTGGATTGCTCTCACGACCGCTGCACAAATAGCCTTTTTCGCTTCTGCTGGGGCAATGTATCGACCAGAGCGGTCTATGGAGCATAATTAATTGCTAAGAATGGCAATCATGATGTTCACCGACCTCGAACTTTCGGATCGGACGATTGCGACATTGTTGACAGCATGCTCTCAAATGCAACTATCGCGTCGTCATGAAGACTTGCACCACGTAGAGCAGCATGCTTCAACTCATAGCCAAACGGAGATGACGGATCAAGTTTGATCACCTGGAAGTTCGTGTTAGTACAAGTGGACTGGAATAAGATCAAAACAAGTTACCTCGTTCGCATCGTTCAACGCATCATCCCACGAACTGTTGACAACATATGCCTTGCTTCGTTGGATGAGCAAGTCTTGTGGGACAGTGGGAGAGAGCGACAAAGCAGCAGTGAACAGGGAAATGGCCTCATCATACTTTCGAGTGATCATCGCGGTCTGCCCAAGTGCCTTTAGCTTCTGATCACATCGTGACTTGAAGTCTAGTCCAACAATCAGTCACTAGGTGCCTTTGTATTGTACACGCAGCCACTCACCTGTAATCCAGTTCATCGGATCTCCAATCTCCCCTGACAATTCATGGGTCATGTGGTGGAAACATGCCACCGCGTCTGGTATTCGGTCGATGATTTCCAGATGCTCACATACGACCTGATATATTGCTCGTCTTGGATGCACAAACTGTAGACGGACGGAACTTCAAGCCACCGGTCAAGGAGGCCAGGGTAGAAATACCCACATCGACAGTGGTCGCCATGATATCTTCCAATGTCGTGTCTGGTGTTTTGAGTCGGGCCCATGCCACCAACAATGATGTTGACTGATGGCTGGTGTTGTCATTGCGTTTAGTAGTAGTAGAGAGACATCGTTGCATGACGTCTGGAGATCATGAGACAATTGAGAAAAGGCGGAACACGAACTTACCAGTGACCCACCCGAGGACGGGCAGGCTCTCCTCGCGGAAGATATCTATGGTCTCGATTATAACTTCGCTAGTCTCGTTTATGCGACCGGCTCTGTAAAATGCTTCACAAAGTCGTTGCCGAACGGTGATTTTGAGGTTATCAAACTTCCATCCTGATATCTATTACGAGTTGTTGAATGACTTCAACCTGTTGGATGAGACCTTACAAGTGATACCACCAAGGGTGGCTGTTGGGTCTCGGGGTAGCGTAGTTGAGCTTCCGCAAGTCGGAAGAATGCTATAGCACGGTCATGGTTGTTTTTGTCCAGGTGCCTGTCCCCAAGGTGGAGATACATGTTTGTCTATTAGACGGGTCAATAAAGGCGAAAGTGCATGAAATCGTGCACGGACCTTGACGAGGTAGAATCTCGAGTCGAGGGGAAGGGTTTTTATTAGATCATCCATGCGTGAGATGGCATCGTCATGTTCTCCAACTATAAAGAGGACAACAGCCTACGGAAGAAAAGAAATGAGGGTAATTGGGCACGAGAACACAGGATACAGACCTTAATCAGGAGGAGGGTGGTGGTGTGAGTTGTATAAAAGTGTTGGAGCGCGATGTCGCACGCTCGAAAGGCCTCGAGGATTTTCCCCTTGCTAGCGAGCGCGAAAAAAATCGCAACATAGCCAATGAGAGACGGCTGAACCTCGATGGACTAGCTAATGTTGACGCTGAATATTCTGCGAACCAGAGCAAAACACACCTTCCAAGCGTCAACAATTGCAGTGTCCTCCTGCCCTAAACGCGTTCGAACGAGGGCACGAGCGGCGAGCGCACGATGGATTGTGCCGTGGGGGTTCGTAATCGCAACGGTAAGTAATGTTTCTGCACGTGCAAGTTGGTCGTCCTTCCACAAACGAAGAATTGCATCGTCGATGTGAAAGTCTGGGTCACGGAGTGCGGGACGGAAAAGAGATGGCAAGGAATCCTACTCAAGTTAAACAATAATGTACGCCACAATCAGAATATGAAACCTACGGCAATGGTATCTGATAAACGTGCGATATCGACACCTGCGCTCGAACGAACAATCGCAAGAAACTCGTCGTCGGGAGAGAATGAAATTGATCGAATGTCGCGGCGTTGTTGGGGGAGAAAGAGTTGGGTGTGGGTTAATGAGTCACAGAGAACAATGGTATCTGACGAATGGTATGCGATAATCTGCCCTTGTCGGAGTAGAGCAATGCATGAGGAGAAGTCGGCATCAGGAATGGTCCATTCGGCAACAGCTGATCCAGTAGATGCATCGAATTGCTGGATTGTCTTGTCGGATATGACGAGGAGATGGTTGTCGAACCAACAGAGTCCTGTGTTGTATCTCGGAATTACATTGACCGGGATGCTGACAAGCAATTTTCCATGGCGACTGTCCCAGACCTGAACAGACTCTTCCGTGGCCGTCGCAATTCGGTCTCCTTTCGGTGAGTATTTCGTTGCGATCACCGCATCGCCGTGCTCGACCCAAAAAACTTGTTTTCGAGTTGCAATATCCCAAACAATCGTGTAGCAATGCGGTGATGCAGCCAGGTAAGATGAATCCGGCGAGAAGTCGATGGCACGGACGGCGTAGAGACCTTCCTTCTCTGCAACGACTTGTTTGTACGTCTTTGCATCCCAAACGAACACGTCGCCAAAGTCCGTCGCCGCAGCGATGAGGTTGCCGTCCGGTGAGACAGCGAGACATTTTGGAGACCTCCTTTCCGCTCCCATCATCGCGACTTGCTTGCCGTCTCGCACTTGCCATACGCAGACAGCGTCGCCACCACTGACGAGACGTTCGCTGTCTGGTGTAAATACGACCGCTTGTGCATTGGCCATGACCTCGACGACCGACGAAAGACCTGCCAGTCGAATGTTCAACTCAAACACAGTTTCACCATCCCATAACGCACCAGTCGATGACATGGATGTCAAAGTTGTGGACGGAATCAAGGTTGGCGAGGTCCGGCTTCGTACAGCGCCTCAAGCGACCCCTGGCGCATGACTTCCCGGAGTAGTCCGCCCGCGGTTGGCCGGATTTCTCTACTTTCCACAGCCACGAAAATTGGCCACTTATCGACACTACTAGAATCGTGGGGGTGCACTCATACCTCGGCCTGACTCGGATTGCCTGAACCGACGACTCTGTGCACACTGCGATCCATATGCTTATCCTCTGCTCAGCCTGCTCTGCCCCCATCTCGAATCCCAAATTCAGCCGACAATGTGCATGTCTTGTCGACAGTTATCTCATCTCCGAAGCACAATCCTAGTGCATTGGCCCCTCTTCACAAGCGGGGAAGCTTTTGGTCTCAGACCATCAATGAACCTCAGCCGGTACGCATTCGGGAGGCTCCATGTTACCTCCCAGCTTTCTTCGCGCCAAGCCACGAGACCACCATGGAGCAACACGGCCGACGGAAACCGAACGATCTATACTATCATGGTCGTGATAATGGATGCGAGGAAGCTCTCATTCCTACAATATTTACCCCTGCTAAAGCGCTCGGGTCAACGTAGAACATCTGCTCTCTTTCACGCTCCCGAAGGTCTCTGGTCCTCCAGGGATTTCTGCTATACTGCTCGACCGTCAGTGTTTGCAGCCGGCTTGACACTGCCGCCGCTCTCGTTCGTGATGATGGTGGCATGAATATCGTGGTTTAACACTTATACCATCCTCCTCATTTAGCTTGGGAGGAGGCACGCAGGTGGATCGATGAGACATTCCGATCCCACCTGTATGGAAGAAATTCTATTTATCTTTCTCGTTCACAGGTAACTGTGCCTGTGCCTACCCATCGCTGAATAAGGGACTAGTGCAATCAGGTGGGCTTAATCATTGGATCAGATGATTCGGATCTTTCACCGAGAAGGGAAACAAGACACTGACCATCACACAAAGTGAACGCGCTCGATGACTCATGACAAGCATATGTGTTTTCTCGGCGTGATTGTCCAAAGAAACGCGTGCTGTTCCAGTAATCCCCAGCATCCCCCATCCCATGCGCCGACAAATTCCATCTTGATCCCGACGCTGTCGAATGGGGGCCACCGGGTTAATCGAATCCAGGTCATTCGGCAAATCGAAGCCTATCGGCGGCGTCCACACAACCACTTCGAGCCTCAATAGAGCTCGCGCAGCTTTTCCACCACAGATACGATCGTGGAGTTCGTAAAAGCCTCCAATGGTTGGGTTGGGAATCAGCGCGATTGGAGTCTCAGCAGCGGACGGGCATTCTCGATCCTCGTTGAGGCCGTTTTCTGCTTATCCAAACACGTCGATTAAGGTAGTTTTTCTCTAATATACGAAGGGTATAAGTTTATACTTCACGCGTTTTGCCCAGTCCTCCCACTCTTTCCCAAATCGCTCCGATAAAAGTCGGTCCTCTTCCGTCGGCCGGCTAAACAACGTCACCACTGACGCCACCGTGATAATCCACCAACCTCCAAACGCTGCCCTCACCCATGACACACCCAACATCCCTGACGCACGCAACCACGCTCCTGGCATGGCATGGATGATGCATGACCCGGACAGGCACATCAAGAGGCCCGTATAGGCGGGATGTCGAACCACCGCATACGGGCCGGTCGTCACGAGCTTGTGATCCTTCTGAACACACTGCGCAAACGTGAAATACGGACCGAGAGCGCGGTAGCATCGGAGGCGGATGATGCCACCCGCCACGACGAGCGACGCGCCAACGACGAACGAGACGGTCGTGTGACTGGCCTCCTTTGGTCCCAATGCGTTCAGGACTGCCGAGACGGTATCGGACGACGAACGCGCATCCCACAGGGAACCAAGTATGACCACCGATTCTGCCACGGTGACGAGGTGTGTTGTGACCTAATCAGATATGTAAGAATTTGCGTGATTCGGCCGAGATGCGATGAGACCTTCATGAACCAATTGCAGGGCAGGGCGGTGTGCCTCCATAATCGCTCTCGGATGGACGTCACCTCGATCCGGCCTTCAGGATTTGAAGACAGAGGCTGCCCAGCTTGGAATGCAATTTCCCAGCATATCGCCGACGAGAGCAGCAGAGGTAGTTTGAAGAGGGACATGAACCGGGGAGGGGCGAGGAAGGGGCAAATAGGTTTGAACCATCGTACATACGCACCTCGCCTCTAATATACGATCGCACTTCACCAATTCTGCCTAAATGCGTAAGCTAGAACCCGTGTTGTGGAACGCTTTTACCGAGCCCGCTTGTGCTTATGCTCGTGGCGTCGCAGGGACATGCATACAACTGACCCACGCGTTTCGTGATCAGCCCGCGGCGGACAGTTGCCAGGAGGCAAGTCAGGCAACTACTCACCATCGAGGGGTCGGTACAGAACATGAACAAGACCAAGGTCTGGTCGACAGAACGGTGAAAGGCAATTGCTTCAGTGGGTCGGATAGCTGTCGTGGCTTGTCATGACAGGTCTGCGGCATCACAGCCGAAGTCAGTCTGCGACACGGTTGAAATTGGCTTCGTTCCTTTCCCGTTTAGTCTAAATAATTACGTAAAGCCGTTAGGCAAGACAGAGAACTTCTTGAAATCCGACGTTTTAATTGTGTTTATACCATAATCAGCTGACGTCGCCGTTTGTGCACCGCGCCTACCAGAAGTACTGCAGCCACCTGTATTCTTCGACTGGCGGTCGATATTTGGGCGGCTCAGGTGTCTCGTCGGTTCCGTCAGTCCCCTTATCGTCTCGCCAGGCACGTAGGAAACACCCGGAGTCAACCCGTGCAGGACTGACCGGGCGGTTGACCCCTTATCGTCTCAGGTACACCGGAGTATTCATTTTCAGGTTCCTCGCTGTCTCACCAATCTTCAGGTATTTACAATTTCATCATTTCATTGCCCACCCACTCACCCTGCTTATCTCTTTCTGCACATATAGTGTACCTTGCATCTATCTCTTGCTTGTGTCCCACTCGTGTCACATGTGCCACAGTGTGCTTCGTGTCTACATCTTTTGTCGTGTTCTGGCTTGTATAGTTATATATCTGCTTTCATTGGGTCCACTGAGATGGCTGGTGATGTCCTTGACTTCCAAACCCAACATTCAAATCATGTCAGAACTTTCCTCGCCATGCCATCACAGTTGAATACTGACAAATCAGTCGCCTAGGAGCGTTCTGAAGTAGTTACTTCAGTGATTCATAGTAGCTACCGGTTATTTTTTTCAAACCATCTTTGTATTTTACCTGATACCTCCAGATCATCATGCATCAATACTTGATACATATCTGCTTGTGTCTTACATGCAAAACCGTAGCTCGCTTCAGCGCGTATACAAATGGTTAGGCCGGCGCTGTGGCACGGCTCGCCCACGCTTGACGAAACCTGTACATGTGCCCGGACGGCATGCACCCGCTTTCAAGAGGTCTAGATCCTCATCAAACATATACTAAACGCCAGGTCGCGAAAGGACGTTTGAAAATGGCTGTGGCGAAGCGGCCATGGGTTCTAGTTGTGCTGACGTATATCGACTCGGAGCAGCATAATTGCATACGTACCTGTCAATGGAAGAGCGACCCCGGCAGCCAACTTTTCAAGGGATTTACCTCTCGAGCCTGAGGCGCGGGGACTTCCGAGCCGTCGGAGGCCACGGTGGGCGCTCGGGGCCGCCGGCCCTCGCTTTGCATAGTTGCTCGGAGGTCAAATGAATGGCGCACGTTCGCATCCTATGATGAATAAGGCAAACAGACGAGCAATATATATGGGACTTTACTTCAAGTCACCAACTCACGTTGGGTCGGTAAGTTCAGCACAAGTGGCACTCGTCACGCAGACCAGCACTATGTAATAATGACAGTACTCGAAGGCAGCTCCGTTCTGATAGAATTGAAGGTTACTCATCAGTTACGTGACCGAAGCACGAACAGCTTGGCCTCGTCGCTGGCCTGTCCCAAGATTGCCATTATAGCTTTGATTGTCGTGTGAAACCAAGACGTGCTGAAAATTAAAATGATGCTTGCAAGAGAAGATAATATAGCCAAGTAAGTTGTTGTTCCCATTGCATGCTGGTATGTGCGTATGATATATGCGATTCGAGTACAGATGATAATGCCCTCATGAATGACGTACGAATGAAAAAGTGAACTTGGTTCCGGGTTCCAAACGACCACGGTGACACACGGCAACCCCCACGGTCCTCTCTCAAGGCGCCGAAACCGCTCTTATTTCAGCAATCCATTCCCCACGGCTCGTGTTCCTCACAGCGATAAGATGCAGTTGGTCAAATTTGATTCCAGGCGGCGTGGACCCTGTGGATACAGAAATGGTGTAGGGTCCAGCTTGTGCGGGAGGTATGGATTGTGACGTGATGTTCTGCAAATGTGTGAGAGCCAACTCTCCAGCTGTGAAAAAACGGGGGCGACCACGTACGTAGAAAAACTCGGCAAACGCAAGGGAAACCTCGTAACCCAACTCGGACCGACTTATCGGCTTGCCGTCCCTGCCGACAGCGGATATCGTTTTTGCAAACGGTGGATAGTGGGGCCACTGTCGCCGTCGTCAGCCGACAAGATGAGTCTAGCACGGCCACGCCAACAACACAATGAACGCACGAGTATGTTGAGCCGCAGATCGGTCAGCCCTAACCCATCGAGCACGCGTTGATGGGGGTTCTCGATGTCAGCGGCCTTGCCTTGCAAAAGCTCCGTCATCGGTATCCCTGACCCACATTTCAATTTCCAAGGTACGCGAAGGCAATTCATCCTGTGGGACTCACCTTCCATTTGAACACCAATACCCCAATCGGAACATCGGAAATCGACCACGCGGCCCGTCCCATTCATTTGGTTGCCCGCAGTGAGCAGAGGGATCCGAACGACGCGTTCCAACTGCGGTCTTGTTGGCAGCGGATACGTGATCGCGGTACGGCGCTGGGGGTGCCCACGTAATGCTCCGTTATGCGGTGGACATATAGGTCCCGATTTGGATTGCGTGCGTTCGGTAGAGGGACGTATGCTCCCAAATATCTCATCTAGCGGTCGGTGGTCCGCACATGTGATTCTGTCGCTGGATGATGGAACGTATCGGTCCGAGAGGTCTGCGGGCTCGGCCACGTAATATGGGTTCATAGAACTTGTGAGATCAGAGTGAATAGCGCCCAGCCGTGGAACGATGGGGCCACCTTCCGGTTGGAGGTGTGAAACGTGGGCGGGCGTAAGATCGGATGAGGAGGGAGCGTGTGCTGTCATGGCAAAATCCGAACACGCATACCCACTGTCCGCTTGAGGTAGCCCTTTCACCGACTGAGGGTTCTGCGCCGTATTCCGAAGAGGTCCTAGTGAATGAGAAGCAACATGGGGTCGTGTGGAGCGGGGGGTCCCAGGGTAGCGGTAGTTCAAGTCGCCGAACGGATTCATAGTTGATGAGCAAGAGTTGCAAGGCGACGAGACCTAGCTATGAGAGATACTAGGTCCTATGAGGCACAAAGCAAGACCCGTAATGATGCAGTCAACGCACGGAACAATCGCAAGCATATATATACCTTTACGCCAGGTCGTATTTTCCACAACTTGACAATCACAAAGTCACCTATTTTGGGCCCACCCTGAGACCGGGAGACTGCTGAACGGGTCGTCTCACATAGACCGCCGTCTGTGGCGCGTTGCCGATAGGAGCCGAAAAATTACAGATCAATGGGAACAACGGAGAGGACAAAGGGAGAAAGGCGATTGTGTCCGTCCGGAACGACTAGGCTGCCACCATGAGGCTGAGGTCGCCGGATCCTGACTTGAGCAGCTTGGGTGCCGAAGGGTGGAGGAACGTAAAAGCGGTGAATGAGTATGCCGCAACGACGCAACGGGCGCAGTAGGTGAAGTGTGTAAAGTGTGAGGCGCAGGTAAAAGTATCCTCCTTTCACGGCTTCGCCCCTGACCCGTTCAACGGCATGGTTCAGAAAAAAGGAGCTCGTTCTGTCAATGTACAGTATCATGCTGTCCGACTGTCAAGATCCCCGAACGCGATGAAAAAAAAGGTTTTTAGCCTAATTGACCATGCGAATTGACTCGTTGACACGTAGATCTAACCGTGTTGACCATCGACTCTGCGCTTTGAATCGATTGCGTTACTTATCAAATGTTTGGCACCAGTTGGTCTTGTGGATATTGACGGGGAGCGCCCGCCAGCTGGCCTCCTACAATGTGGCAGATTGTGAATTGACGATGGTGGTCCCGTGGAGCCAAGCTTTTCTTGAAACGTAAAAGCACGGATTAAGGGTGTATGCAATACAATGCTGCCTGCTACTTGGGGCAGATTAAGATACCGCGTGATACAGAACAAACAAACAGGGCAAATTTCAACTCTACCCCTCTTAGTTGACATGCATGACTAGCTGAAGCCTGGGTTCAATGATCAACTTTTCCAAAGAAAAAAAAAGGACTCTCCGAGGGCGAACCACAGGCTCAATTTATTACAACCTCGGGGTGGATAACAACTGACAGGTATGCAAAGTTTACAGATTGGGTACCCGAGTGCTTAGGCGTCTTATCTTTCCCGTTGCACGGATAGATACAAACGCCTGCCGGTCAAGTGCGTTCTTCGAGAGCCTCGATCCTCTCGCTAAAAGTGAGACCAGCACTACAATTCGCCGAAAGTGTCCCTCGCAAGATTTGACATGATCGTGTAATTGTATCGGCGCATCTTTTCGTTTTTTTTTACTTTAAAGTGCTACCGCGCCAATTAAACGGTCGGTTGTTATCTTTTTTTTCGATGCCTAAGTGCTGTGCTGGCGCTGAACTTACTACTTATGGTTTCGCGGTGGTATGATCATGCGTATCCCCATCTTTTTTTTTCAACATGTTTTCCAGCAACCCATCGTCTTCAGAACGTATGCAACCTGTTATAGCTCCGGCGAAGAGATGCATGGGGTTTATCAAAACAGAACGGTCTGTGTCACTTTTTTACTCTGCCCGTGAATATTCGGATTGCTCACTGCGAGCTGACTCGAGGTGGCGCCAATGCCAATAGCTGGGATGTAACAATCAGAACCTCCTTTCGCAAATAGTTCATTGAAACCCTTTTTTTCAACTCGGAAGCACCTAGGACGTAAGAATTGACTAATGAGTCGGAGTTTTAGTTGCTCTCGACTCTTACTCCAGGAGTCCCGCATGTTTCAAAGGATGCACCCCAAAATTCTAGTCTGTCTCCGACTGGGATAGAGCCGGGACGCTGCTTTTGGCGGCAACACTCTGCAGCAATGAGTACACCACCTCACGTTTTCAGAGTGACCCATGTCGGTTCTCGCCTCCACACTCAGAATCAGTTCTCCAGATCTCGGCTGCTGTCGTCCTCCGGATCCTGTACGCCCATCCTGTGTAAGCAGTGCTTGATCATTATTCGGCTTCTATAACGGTGGCAGTGACAATGTATTAGAAATCCATACCAATTGTGTGTACCGCACCAGTCACCCCCTGTCTAGGACCGATGATGTGTCTACCAACTCGCCCCATATAAACTTGGTTGGTTTCTTTCGACAAAAGCGCTGATAACAACATCCGTTTCACCATCGACAGACAAAACCAGGTCATGTACATCGCCGGACTCAACCTCTCCGTTTCGGCACCCCAAGTGCTCGAAGCGGGCGTCGTTCTGAGCACCATCGACTTTTTCAGGTTCATGGGGGACGTCATGAAGACGCTCGCGCCCCAGGCGGACGCCAAAGCTGGACATGTCCGAGCGGACACGATGCCCCTGCTCGGCAAGATCGTCACCGGAATCCACGCCGTCGCCCTCCACCTCCCGCCCCTCGTCTACGTCGGCGCGCTCGCGTACAACGGGTTCCGGCAGCCCGCGTGGCTCGCGCGGTATGCGCTGCCGGACGTGGCCGTGGGGCCAGCGGCCAAGGACGCGTTGCGGGTGGGTGCGTGTCTGGGCTACATCGCGCTCAAGCGGCTCATGGGCGCGGCGTTCCGCCATCTGGGGGATCAGTGGCATGCACTCGGGGTGCGTGTGTCGTGCTGCGTCATTTTTTCGGGGGATCCGTCTGATGCGAGGTTGATAGCGCCGCGAGCGGCCACGCGTCGTCCAGACCGGGCCGTATGCGTGGGTCCGCCACCCGATGTACAGGTGGGTTCGGTCGTTGCTGTTTTTTGTGACGGACGCGTGGTTGACTGTGACGTAGCATGGCCCTTGCGCAGGAGGTGCTGTGGTCGGTCATGTTCTGGTCCTACGTCCCGCTTGTCACGCTCGGAGTCAACGCGGCCGCGTTTGCGGTCAAGATGTCCATCGAGGTGCGGTGCATACTTTCTTGTAGTTGACCTGGATTGACCTGTGGACACGACAGGAGGCCGCGATCGAACGAGACGAAAGTACGAGAGAAGAGTACAGAGCATACAAGAAGAAAGTGCCTGCAAGGATCATTCCATACGTTTGGTAGATCGATTGTGCAGTCTGATCCCGTGTAGACCTCATCGACTTGCCGCAATACTTATTGATCATGGTGTATACAGATTTTATCAGCAGGATTGTTATCGCATAGGGACCGAACTGCGTAGGGCCTTAATAGAGGCAACTGTCCGATCACATGTGCCTGTAAGGGATACGGTCATCTTATCTGCGATATCGCACGCTTGTCCAGGCTTTGATATCACCATCATGTCTACCACCGAGGTCGTCCTCACATCTGCCCGCTATGGCAAAGACAAGGTGCGCGTCTTCCGCGTCAAGCGCGAGAGCGGCGGCGTACACCACATCGTCGAGTACAACGTCACGTTGCTCGTCGAGGGCGATATCGACGTGTCGTGAGTCGTTCGGATCTCGCTGTGTGACGACGAGGTGGAGCCGTGTGTTTCACCAGGTACACCCAAGCGGACAACTCGGCTGTCGTTGCCACCGACTCCAGTGGGTGCCTACTTTTTTCTCACAGACGACTCCGACCGACTGCTTGACAGTGAAGAACATCACCTATTGTGCGTATCGCCGCCTCGCACGGTCAGCTACTTAACGAGGCGTCACCAGACTTGGCTAAAGTGTCTGACCACATTCTCGTTCCCGAGTACTTTGCCCTACACCTCGGCACGCATGTGCTTGCCAAATACGCACATCTGAAGAAGGCGTTCATCACGATTGAACAGCTTCGATGGTCGCGCATCACCGTGAGTGGAGAAGACGAGCCACACCCCCACGCGTTTCACCGGGATGGAGATGATAAGCGTCTCGTCCGGGCCACGGTAAGTCTCGATTTAGGTGATGGCAAACAAGTTTTGGGAAGCGGGACTACTGAAACGTCTCGAGTGGAGCCGGCAATGCACCGCCGAGGGAAGTACTCCACAAGTCTGGCTGGATCTAGCCCGTGGAGCTGGGTGTTATTGGCCCTCCCTTATATAATTCGCGCTCGGTGCCGCAGTCCGTCGATGGCGCATATATACCCTTCCCTTCCCTCTTCCGGCTCTCGCAATGCGTCTCTGCTGATCCCCCTCTGCTCCGTAGCTCGAGAAAACCGACGGGGGGACGTTGTCCGCCAAGGTTACTGCGGGCATATCCGACTTGCTAGGCGTGTCCCACTGTGCCCCGCTATCGTGTTCTGGCTGACGGTGTCGCAGTGCTCAAGTCGACCGGGTCTGCGTTCGAGGGATTCATACGTGACGAATACACGACCCTCGTGGAAGTCTCGGAGCGTATCCTGAGCACTTCGGTCGACCTCGAGTACTGCTTCGCGCCGGTAGCGATTACCATCCCGACCGATGCGAAGCTGCTCGACTTTACCGTCCCGAAGGAGATTGCCGCAGGGTCGGTGTGGGACGCTCTTGGCGTTGCCAAGCGTGCGAGAAGCGCGACGCTCGACCTGTTTGCGCGGGACGAGAGCGCGAGCGTGCAGGTGCGTGTGCAACGTTGGTGGCGAACGGTCACAGATGGGGCTCGCAGGCGACGCTGTACAAGATGGGCGGACGGGTGATTGCGGAGAATGCAGGCGTGGATCAGGTGACGTACCGATTGCCAAACAAACATTACATTCCCGTGGACATGAAATACCTCGATTTGGACAATCTGACACCGTGAGTGTGTTTATTTGTCTCTGTTTGGCCACGTCACGCGCGATGACGTGGGAGTCTTTTTTTGCTGCTCCGATTGGTCCCCCTTTCTTCGCTCGCTGCGATGCGGCGGCGGTGAAGATCGATGACGCCGGTGGCATGATCGATGGCAGAGAATTCGGTTACGTCAGTCATATACCCGCTTTGGGCCGACACGGCAGCAGGACGAGCACGTTCCCGTCAGCGTGGGATGCACCGTGTCTTGTGCGCAGATGGGCTCGCGGTATCGAACGGGCGTCTCTATCGGGTCCCACCGCTGCGCACCGCGTGGTTGTAATGAACGACGCTGCTGCGGTTGCCATCTCTGCCCTCTCACGGAGAAACGGGCGAATCAGCGCCGCATGATGGAGTTAACCTCCGTCACATGTAGGAGACACGTTCGCTACGGGGGTGACGCTTTGCGCACTTGACTTGCCTTTCTCGTCGCCATTTTGACTCGGGCGGGTTTGATAGCCGGAAATGGGGTTATCTCGGTGCGGGGATCCGGCATATCATCGCGACACGTTTTCTCCGTACGCGATGCTGACCTGTGCCTGCAGTGCGAATGCGGAGGTGTTCGTTCCCGTGGCCGCACCGAGGTGAGTTGGCCATGACGCACTGCTGCTGCACCTGGCAGAGTCTTCTGACGTCAAGTTGCGGTGCAGCGGGTTGATCTCCGCCACGATCTCGCGCAAGTAGACGCAAACAAATGGCGTCATTCGTTCATTGTCTTGACAACCTCTGTGGACATCTCTCTTGTTTCGTCGTATCTGGTGTCGTGTCGAGCTCTCGGAGCGCTGCAGGGTGGTGGTATACGTGCGGGGGGAGGGCGTAGGGAAGCTGCGTGCATGTAGGGGAGTAGAATAGTGCGATAATGGATGCATGACATCATAAAGGCGGCAGTAGCCGATATCTGAGATCTGGGGTGGCCAAGATCGATTGAGTAAATATATACAAGTTGTGTCATCGGCCTTGGATCCACCAACTGAACCGAGCGACTCCCTGGCATCGCCGACGACGACGACAACGACGAGCTCACCATCCTCCTCGACGACGACGACGACAACCACCACCACCACATACACGATGGGCGGTGATCACAAGTGTCCAGTTTGCCAGGCAACCTTTACCCGTCCCCAGCATGTAGCACGGCACATGCGATCACGTATGTTTCTGCTCATCTGCTCCACCCCATCCACTCACCCCGCGACGCAACCCAGACACCGGCGACCGTCCGTACAAATGCCAGTACTGTGGAGACCAATTTGCAAGAAGGTACGCCCGTCTCCACCTTCCCTTTCCTCGCCTCATTCCTCGTTTTTTAGCGACCTTCTCGCTCGCCACATTAACAAATGCCACGCCAACGAAAAACCGCTCCCCACCAACGCCCCTGGCGGTCGCAGAAAAGGGTCTGCTGCCGCGTCCCGCGCGACGACCTCCAAGCAGGCCTGCGACCAGTGTGTCCAGTCCAGTCTTCCGTGTGATGGGTCCAACCCGTGCTGTACGTGGTCCCCGTCGACAGCATTTCTTTGTCGCCCATTTTTTCTTGTCGTCTTTTAGCAAAATGCGTCTCGCGCAAGTGTCGCTGCACCTACGTTAAATTTCACCGCCAAACTGCTCCGAGTGGCCCCGGACATAATCCTCCCCGCTCCCCTTCCTCTTCCTCGTCCTCGCTCAGCGGCAACATCGAGTCTTCGCAGTTTACACCTAGTCAGCTCGGTGGTTTCGTCCTTGGGCCACCCCCGTCCGCTCAACCCGTCAGCTCTGCACCCTTCGTTGGTCCTGACCAGATTTTCAATACCTCGTTCCTCGTGAACCATGGTGCCCAACCCTATCCTGTAAATTGGCCCCCGGCAGACATATCCCAGATCCCACTCTCGACGCCAACCGATGTTGATGTGGCTGCCAAATACCGTGCACAGTCTGAATTCCTTCGACGAGCTGGTCCTCCGATACTCTCCAACGGTCCACCAAATGTAGTGCAGAACGTGTTTGTAACCCAACAAAACCAGACGCCCACGAGCAACTGGTGTGCTGGCTGGGGTGAACCGGGGTCTTACCCTTCCTTGGATGATACCAAGTCGTTTGATGGCATATCGAGAACAGATTCGCTGGCATCCTCGGAAGCAGCTTCGTTTGCACCCGGAATCTACAATCCCGGTCTCATTGGCTCTGCTTACCGATCCAGGAGAACCTCCTTGGATTTCAGCGATAGTAGTAGTGCTACCTCGCATTCTGTTCCTTCTAGCGCTACATCTTCCAGCATGCATCTTCCTCTTCCAGAAAGTGAGGTCTATGGTGGTGAAGAGGAGATGCAGAGGCATACCAACGGTGTTCACGGTATCCTGCCACCTCAACGCCGCGCCTCGATGCCCACTCCTCATCTACCATCTTTTCCTCCGCTCTCTGACCCCTCTCAACCACTCCATACACACCATCCGCAACGCGAGGGAAGCTTCTCGTCTGCGTTTGGTCTCATGTCCATCGATGACCAGAACGCACTGGCCGGCCTGTCATCTGATGGGGTCCCCTTCTTTTCCAACATTGGAATGGGCATATTACCTCATTCGCCGAATGCGACACCAATGCCAACACGCGTGCAATCCCATCCGCATCAAGGACGTGAACGTCAAATGTCGCTGGGTACGTTGCCGACGCCTGGGTTGACCAAGGACAACGCAGAGGCACGAGATCTAAAGGATATGTGGAAGACGTACTTGCGATCGCCGCTGAGCGGGTCAGGGACGGCGATGCTCGAGTCGTCGTCGCATCCGCAATCGCCGTCCGGACAGCGCCGACGTGCACGGGTGTCATCGTTGCCGAGCGTGACACCAACGGTGGAGAAGGGACATCCGTTGATGACAAACGGGCATGGTGATGGGGGTGGGGGTATGCGGTCAACGATGGTTGCGGCGCATGGGCATCCAGACGATCTCAGGAGCTATGAGGCTGCGGTCAACGCACGGAGTGCGTCGCTCAAGTTGAATCTGGTGCCGAAGCGCAGGGGGACGCGGCCGAGTTTGAGCGCGAGTCCATCAGGGGAGGAGGTCGCGAGGGGTTCTTGTGGTGCCGCGTTTGCTGTTGCAGGTGGGGC
>JBBPUI010000371.1:0-23046 GCA_038094615.1 Heimioporus aff. retisporus
CCTGGACACAGCGAATATTCCGGTGGCATGGCAGACGTTTGGGCGATGGGAATTATTCTCTTCAACATGGTTACGAGCCGGTACCCATGGAAAGTAGCCTTGCGGTCCGACAAAGAATACAAGGCCTACCTCAAGCATAGGGATGTTCTATTCGATACGCAACCCATCTCTGAGTCTTTCAACGAGCTGTTGAAAAAACTGTTGCATCCCGATCCGCTCCATCGACTGGAAGGACCGACCGCGATCCGGAGAGCGATATTGGAAATCGATACATTTTACAAATGGGGATCTTTGGAGACTGATACGCCGCAGTCATCGCACGCAGACGCGTAAGCCCTTAACGGATGCCTAGTAAGTGCAAATTGGGGCTAATGGTTTACACAGCGCACATACATGGTCCCTGAATGTTGCCGTTGCAAAGAAAGAGAAAAAACTGGCCGCTTCCTTTAAGAAGTTAAAGTCAAAGCTCCACCACGACGAGATCGATTGGGTGGTGGATTCGCTGTGGTGAACTCACTTTAGTGTATATTGGCTTTTTTTTTTTTTTTTCATTTCCCTTTGTTGATCCTACTCATGTGTTACAGTATGGGGTAAATCATCAATATAACCATTTTAAACCCAGAGACTAGAGTGGTGGTGTCCCATGGTGAGAACGACCATACGTTACACCACACGTAGTGTCCACCATGGGGCACCGACCCGAGGGGCAATAAACGAGGATCCAAAAAAAAGATACTGTAAGAACGACATGCTAGCAGCGATGATGGTGGGCGCTGGTGAACGAGTACTTCGGGAACGCCGTCGTCGGACATATATGCGTGGGGGAATTCCAATGAACGTTAAACTAATGTGCAGTTGCTGTACTGTGATAGGGGGGCTACAAATGAAAATGCGCGGTACAGGATGCGGTTTGGTCCAGATGTGAAGACAGTAATGAACACACTAAGGCTGGGCTGTCATCTGGAATTGGTTTTGAGAGCCCGAAACGCTGGTCCCAGCCTAACCGCCGGTGTGGTGGATATCATCGTTGTGCGTCACGTCGCGCGGATGGGTCGGGGGGACCAAGAACGGGACATCGATGCATATGGTACTGTGTTGTCGGAAGACGAGTTACTTTAAATAGCAACTCACTTTAGTCAACCATTGAATCACTCCATCGACAGCTTGTTGGCGAGATATTAGCAAGACCTCGCCAGGTAGCACCTGTTTCAAACATCGGGAGTCTTACTGTCCCGTCTGTCTGCAGGGCCCCCATGCGCTCGGGTGTCCCGTCAGTCCCCTTGTCTGACGAGTGGACGTACCCGTCTAGACTCCTGCAACAGCATCCGACAACCGCAATAGTACACACTTGTCGTATCGTAGCATGCTCGGACAAGGGGAACGCCAGTGCAAAGCGTGAGCCAGGGAGGACTAGGACCAGGGCAAATGACAACATAATGATCACTGCGCCAACGTGACGATCGCTTTGTTGTCGCCACCATTATCGTGAGTCGGTGGGAGTGGCAATTTCGATGTCCGTGCCGACGCACAAGAATAGATGGCAGGAGGAAGACAAGAACGGGCGGGGGTGAAGCGGGAAGGGCGAGCGAAATGACCATGGAAAGCGGGCGTGTCAGGTACATCGAGAGAGGGAGGGCAACGAGACACGGGCGAGACCTCGAGCGAATGTAGGACAAGGACGCAAATAGTCTATTTTCACGACGGGGCAGAGATCCAACCTACAGGGACACTTGAGGCTTATCGGATTGTTGGATGCACAGCCTTACAGACAACGAGGCATGGTCGTGAGACTTTTGAAGGGCGGCCGCGTGTACCTTGATCCAGTATCAGCGATGTCCACATCATCGATCGGTACGTAGTGGCACGATGGAACTATGTTTGTGTTAAAACATTCGCCAGATATTTCGTCGGTCGTCAGGATCGAGCCTGAGGCCGACTTTAAAGCGGAGAGGGTGGTATTTACACCAGACGGCAAACATGTTATCGGTGGTGGCCGCAGTGGTGTTTGCGCATGGCGAGTGCGAGACGGCAAGCGGATCGCGACGATGAAAACGAATGCGTCGGTCACATCACTCGCCGCCTCGAAGGACGGCAAGTACATCGCTGCGGGGACAGTCATGGGCGAAGTGTTGGTTTGGAATGCAAAGACATGCAAACAGGTCTTTGCAGACAAGAAAGGCTTCTCCATCACTCGTGCCGTCGACTTTTCGCCGGATTCCTCTCGACTGGTTGCATCACCGAGTTGCTACGCGACTGTCTGGGACATCGCAGCCCAAAAACGAGCATTGGTTATTGAATGCCATAACACCGTGGTCGCAGCGAAGTACTCACCGAAAGGCGATCGAATTGCGACAGCTACTGAAGAGTCTGTTCAAGTCTGGGACAGCAACAGTGGTAGATCGCTCGTCAACATTATAGTCAATGTGGTCCCGTCCTTTAACAATGGTCTTCTCTGGCTCGACAACTGTCTCCTCGTCGTATCCAACAATACAATCAAGGAATTCGATGCGTCTACCCCGGCCGGCAAAGCAGTCTCAGAGTGGCCTGCCCTTCGTACCGACAAATTCTCGTACATTGCCCTCGCTGGACGAGGGAAAATCATCGCATACTCTCCATCTGATTTCATCACTTTCTGGGACTCTTCGACTCACGCCCAACTCTGTCACACCAAACGATATTGTGATATTTACTCAATTGCGTTCTCTTTAGATGACCAACATCTCGCAATCGCTACGAAAAAGGGCATCTATATTACTTATCTATCGAGCACCATCGTGAGTTTCATATATGTTGATTGTACTGTATTAAATCGCGCTTGTCGACTACAAGGACTTATTCTCGCCAGCTATTTCCCATCCCATACTCCAAGACCCAGGCTTTCACATCGACTACGCAGTACTTCGTTTGTGGAAGGACAACCAACTTGCTCATGCGGAAATGTTACTCACCACTGCAGTCGCGGAGTCCCAAGGGACAATCCATGATGTGCTTGCAAGTCGCGCTCTCGTTAGGGCACGTTTGGGACATGTAGACTCTGCAATCATAGACGCTGAAAAGGTGCTCCCTGTTTTTCTCCCATATATTCACTGCCGACACCTTCCAGTCCATCGAGATTCAACCGTCTTTCATCGGCTATGTCGCAAAATTCATGGCCCTTGTTGGCAAATGTAAAATGCTCGAGGCTTTTCGAGCATGCGACATTGCATTCCAGCTTTGTCATGCAACCCACACTACGGAACTTCTGCTCGTCAAGGTCTGTTTCTTGTATCCTCGCGCTCCATTACCTCAGTCCCACATCATCGTCCTTAGGCCGTTGTTCATTTCATGGCTGGAGAGCATAATGATGCCATCGAACGCATCAACGATCTAATCAAAACCACCGGCGTCAGCTCGCCATTTTGTCTCGTCAAGGCCTGTGCATGATTTCTTGTGGTTATGCCATTATTGAATCACCTAACAGACATGCATGTACATTGTTATTGGGAATCAACATATGAGTAATGGCGACTATGATTGTGCAATAGAGTCATTCCAACGTGCGGAAGCTCAACTTGATGACAATGCCCAACCTCCACCTTTGGTAGTATCCCTGGTAATGTCCAATCTAATGTATTGCAACGCGTCTAAGTTGTTCAACCGCTGATGGTAGATATCCGGATGGAAGTTTGGCAATCTCCGAATCATCCTTCAGCGGCATCTGTGTGAAGGATTCTACTCAGCGGGTCGCATAAAGGAGGCCAGCGAGGCACTCCTCGAGACCCTAGATGCCTTTCCTGAGGAGATGGAATCTCTTGCCACATGGACGTCTGGTAGCATTTTATTTTACCCATTTGATCTTCGAAACGGATGCTCATTGCTATTCACTAGACTTTCGATCGCAATGTGTTGAACAGCTACACAAACATGGGGACATTGCGATGGAGGCTCATCTGTATGACACAGCCATTTCTGAATATTCGGCTGCACTCTTACTGGATCCTCCTAACCGAGACCTGCTTGCGAAGCGGAGCAGGGCATACGCGGCAAGCTACTCGTGGGAGAGTGCATTAAATGATGCGAACAAAGTCGTAACTTCGTCAATGTTCAAGTTCCCTCGTACTCACGCAGAGTTTACAGGTAATCGAACTCGATTCATCTTCTTTCTTGGGTTACGAAAGAAAGCATGCGGCTCTACATGGCGCCGGCCATCACAACGATGCAATCGATGCGTACGAGAACATGCTCTTCACGATATCACAATCATCCGACCCGGAAATCCAATGTCAGTGGTGTTAGGGCCACATACTTTGGCTATTAATCCTGTTTCATAGTCCAGTCCAGTCGATACATCACGCCAGCAGAAACGAAGAAAGCAATTCGTGCGGCGATCACGAGGGCTGTTGATGGCTCGCCGCCAGAGCTTATCAACACACAATCTGGTCGTTTACTAAACAAGTCCTCTCGGGCGCTCTCATTCGAATTGCAACCCATCTTTACAGAGTTGATATCCTCCACAACGACACAAATCGATCATGCTCGTATTGAACGTGAAGTCACGGAGTACTACCAATATGCAACATTTTCTCACAGGTGGGAGGACAACGAACCATTGTTCGACAGGGTCGTCAATCTCGTCGTCTACAATCTCGATAATTTGCCAGCTCACCAGAAGCTGCAAGCGTTTTGCAGGACTGTGAGGGAAGCAGGATTGAATTGGGCATGGAGTGACACATGTTGCATCAATAAAGGCGATCACTTCGTACTCCAGGAAGCGCTGGTCAGCATGTTCAAATGGTACCATGGCTCAGCTTTGACTATCGTCTTCCTTCTTGGCGTTGAGCGACTGTCAGAATGGGAGGATCTGACAAAGAGCATGTGGAATACTCGTGCATGGACACTACAGGAGTACCATGCATCAAAGGTGGTCCGATTTTATACCCAGAACTGGACCCCATTCATGGATCTCAACATTTCGAACCACAAGGAGTCCCCGGAGATCATCGCTGAAATGGAGAAAGCGACAGGCGTCTCTGCAGATGCCTTGATGGCTCTCCGCCCTGGGTTAGGGGCGATTCGGGAAAAGCTTCGCCTGGCATCAACCCGGGATACGACGCGGGTTGAGGATGCTGCATACTCTTTACTTGGGATATTCGGGATGTCTCTACCAGTCACATATGGCGAGGGGGACCAGGCTCTTGGGCGACTATTGGCACAGCTACTTACGAGCTCGGGAGACACGAGCATTTTGGCATGGACAGGGCGGTCGGGAACCTTTAACAGCTGCCTCCCGACTAGTATCACTGTTTTCAAGGAGCCTTCAACGACCCATATTCCGTTAGCTCTCACTGGCATCGCTACAGCAGAACACTCTGTCGCTTCTGGGTTACACGATACTTCATCGGTTGATATGACATTGGCCATCAGGCTGCACGGCCAACTGAATGAACTCCCTGTATCAACATTTTTAGGACAGCGGATGAGACTTTCATGTCTCGCTTTTAAACTTGGGCGTGTAGCAGGTTCCCGAAGGGGGTCGGAAGGTGTATTCCGTGCTCGAGCCATAGCGCTTGGGATTGTGGAACTTAGGACCACGGAGGATCTCTCCTCACTTGGCTCTCTGTACCTCATTCATCCTTGGATCGACTGTCTCCTCGATCGCAAGCCTATTGGGACCGAGGCACAGCCGAAAGGGACAGATTCAGGAGTGTCCGAGTTGACGTCCCCCGTGGAAAGCGAAACACCATCATATGACGAGGACGACGAGTCGCTTCCACCCCCCTCCCCTCTATCACACACGGAACAAGAGGCACGCGTGTCAGCTTTCGTTTCCCGACTCAGACAGCCGTTTGGGGCACTCTTACTCACGCAGACGCGTCAGAACGCGGAAGAATACCGGAGGGTCGGATCCGAGTCATTGATCACCGTTCAGGTGGACGAGCTGACCCCGGAGATCATGAAGGCGTTGATCCAGAGCGCACGGGTGCTAGATGTACTCTGATGGTTGAACCACACACTCTTCCAAGTCGTTTGTTATGTATAGTTGCTTGTTACTCTCCATGCTTGGCTCTTCGGTCTCGGTTTCCAACTTCCAAGCCGCATCTGTCCTCGAATCATGCCTACCCGCACGGGATGCTGTATCATCTGACCACGATGCTTCATCTTACCACCCTGTAAACACTTGGTATTATTTGATATCGTTGGCAGGATTGTCTGGGAAACTGTCCTCAGCTGTACCGAGTCAGCCGTGACACCACTCAAGAGGTGTTAATTATTCAATGATACGGTTTGGGGTGAAGGGTAGCGTAGCTCGAACCTCTCCATAGTACTAAAGACCCTCCATGTTCGGCCTACCCGAGGAAAAGTTTCAAGATGTGCATCAAATTTTTGAACCTGCTACTTTGTTTGGCGGACTACCTGATGGAGACTGCTATGAACTCTGTCTTAGCCTTTCTGTCGTGGACAATACCTTCGCTGTATGCGCGAAAAAATGCGCGGTACCACGCTGAGCAAGACTAGGACCCTTGAAGGGGCGCTGCAGGCAGGGCGCACTCCAGGATGACATTTGATGTGCAGAGAACGGACACGCCATCTCGCTGCAGTATGCTACCGCGAGCCCCTTGCGGTGGGTATCCTTCCGAACGATTGGAGTGCCATTCTGCCGTTCTTCACCTCAAGTCAACACGGGTGCGGTTTCCAGTTATCCCTTTCCTGCTTAACTATGCTAGCCCCTACCATGTGAGCGATAGTTCGGGCCGTCGTACCGCGGGATGCAGTGTACACGACTCCATCCCCTCGTGGCTTCGGGAAATGGGCGAATGTCAACCATCTCGCGCGGCGTTTTTACTTGGATGCTTCCATGGTAATAAGTATCAAACACATACACGGCTCGTCGTCCCTACGTCAGTTAAGTGTTACTTCAGAAATCATCATATCTACGGTGGACGAACTGCCCTATTCGCTGGACGGCTAAGGGGGCGCCGAACGAACCGGATTTAGTCAAGGCGGCACTAATGATAAACGTATGTGGAGGTGCCCGCTTGACGGCGTCGAGATCTGCACGGAATTGTTTTGGAGGATGTCATTTCTGGGTTGAGTGCAGCGAGGATGTTGAGCGAGAGGATGAGCAGTGCCAGGTTCTGTCGATGATACTCTGGCTAGACTGGGTATGTAATTCTAGAGAACGATCATTGAACGTGCTCACTTGGCCGAATTCATCCGTGTTTCCATGTTGGGTTTGTACAGATGAGTAACAAGTTACTTTTTCTGTGTATGAACTGAACCAATTATTTGATGTTTTCGGTTGGTAGACTGATACTTCGCGGCAGCTTCAGGCTGATCATCATCCTAAGTCGAGTCGATGGCTGGGTCGGATGTGGTTCCTCGTTTGCATTGATAAACATCAAGTGTGATCGAATCCAACAGACGTCATCGCATGGGAGTAGAGAAGAAAAAAAAAAGGCTTACTAAAAACTTTGTGATGAGAGTGGGATTCGAACCCACGCCCTTTCGGACCAGATATTACTGGGGTCATCAAATGACCTGATCCTTAGTCTGGCGCCTTAGACCGCTCGGCCATCTCACCAATGCTATTGATGGCGTTTTGCACAGTATGAACCTTGGCCTTGTTTGTCTATTGTGGTGGCACGAAACTCATTTATGGAATTTACGTGATTCGAATGCCGTGTGACGAAATCTCACTGTTGTGACATGTCACCACTGCAGACGTCGGATCGAAAGTCCAGTAGGCTTTACTCTAGCTCTCGGGCGACGTACTTGGGGACAAAAGTACTGTAGTATAAAACGTACATGATCAATCAGTTTCAACGTGATCGCAGTGGCGACGATTGCAATCATAAAACCTATAAAGATCTCGTTGGTGCTGCTCGTAAATACAAATACAGGTGAATGAGTGTGTGTAACTAGGATTAGCTGAAAAGGTGTTGAATGATTGGCTGGCGAAAACAATTAATTGTCAACATACGTGCAAAGAGAGCCGAAGAACTTCTTACTTATCATTGTGCCAAAAGTGACCTGTCTCGAAAGCGGAGCAAAGTTGCTCTTGGATGTACGATCTATTCATAAAGAACGATGAACGTACGTATATGGGTGCTGGCGTGAGCCTTGGTTGGGAGTCCGGGAGGCCAGTGCGACGAAGGCTTGGATCGCTTTGGTAAACGAAGGGGAAGTGGAGACGGCATGCGAATGGAAGGTATCCGAGGATTGAACATCGGGTCTGTTGTCCCTGTCGGCCGTCCCGAGACCAAAAGCAAACATGCCAATGGACATCAAGAAAGATGGCACCCAAGATCTATATGGGCGGCACGGTTACCTCTTTCGCCGTGGGGCCAAGCTGGTTCATGTCACGGTACTTGATTTGGCTGCATCGAAACTGTCCAGATTTATGTGGTAAAATACACGCGCATGAACTCGCGGATCTTCCCCCGGACTGGCATCCTCGTATCTTCGAAATCTGTCATGTCCGCGATACCGTGTCGTCGCGGTCTGGTTGGCAACTCCCGCAGTACGTAATTCCTTCGATGGGGCGAAAGCTGAAGCTGAAGATCGTACAAACTCTAAAATCTGGTAGGCAGGCAAGAAGTTTTATCGCAGTCGGACTCGCAATTGCATAGTGGGAACCTAGGCAAGATACCACCCTTGGATGCGACCGGTAGCAAAAGGGATAACCTGCGGGCGTCTCCGTAACGTCCGCCCTAGGTCTGGATCGGCCTGATGAGGTAACACGACTATTCCACATTCGGATAAAATTGACGAGACACAAGGGCGAAAAGGAACGTACAGGATGAGCCGCCATACTGATAAACTCCGTGTCTGAGCTGCGTTGACCCGTTGCTTGGCCCGTCAGCTTGAGCCAAGGGTAGATCGAGTCTAGTTATTCAACTCACCTCAAAACCAGCCTTGTGCAGCAACTCCGACGTCAACAACCTCGAAATCCACACCATCTCAACGAAAAAGCCTTCGAGCAGGCCATAAGTAGCAAGAGAAGCAACGCTATCGAATGGGTTCGAAACCAAACCGTCAGGATCTCTCGCATTAATAGTCAATATGTCGGAACGTACCACGGCCGCCCATGATAGGTCCAGCGTGTAAAAGGCCGACGAGGATTGTGATGGGGTCGCCCATACGCGAGCAGAGCGCTGCCAGATGCACCGGATGAACAAGGTATGTGGCGGTGCTCCGTGCATCGCAGGTCGCTGTCGATGCCGGACGGGGGTCCATACGCAAGATAGTGACAATAGTGGGAGGAGTGGAAATGGTGGCGACACAGCGTCTGCTCAAGGTTTTAGTGTTCGGTCCAGTACCATGGAAACAACATACAAAGCGCGACATATACCCGACCATGGAGATCATGATTGTGCTGACAATTCGAGTTGTTGACGCGGGCAACGAGGCGATTGGGGAGCAAGTTGGAGAGGGAGAGAGATGTTGAAACAGCCGGGGACGAAGCGTTTTTATACCTTCAGATCTGGGGTGAAGGCAACGAATATATCCATCAACGTGACGTCTGGTCAGGATGCCATCGTATAAACCCCGAGAAGTAAATTTACGGGTAAAACCTGCCAGAGCTTGTAAGTGTCAATGATACAGCTAGATACTCCCGGTGAATTGGAATACATCACAAAGGCGTCATTTTTGGCCAAGGTCTGGGATGTGAATGCCATTGGAGTATCTCTAGTCAGAATGTGGAGACACGGCAATCACTTGCAATAATACTTGACACCTGTACGGGTCAAAAGATATTCCTGCGACTCATCAACCAATCTATTCCTGCGCGAGTACCGAGGAAGTCGGAGGATCTCGGAACATGACCGGAAGCAATCTCTGCCGAAATTGAGGCTAGTAATCGTGCAAGCGTGACGGTGGTCGCCATTGGGTGGTTTGGTGCTAGCCTTAACATGGTAGGAGTCACTGGCACAAATATGTCGATGTCGCTCGGGGTTCAAAACGTTCAACGGTTTGTCTGCGCCTCAATATCGTGTAAGGGTCATCCGGGACTACCATCTCCCAAGCCACTCCTTTCAATAAAAGAAAACCCAGCCCGGCCGCCTTCCGCGTCTTGTGTATCTTGGCTCCACTGACGCACGACGAGCTTACCTATATTGCCGCAGACCCACAAGTTGGCACCGGACAATGTATTGGGCTCAAGTTGCTCACATAGAGAAAATCGTGTACCGAAAGGCGCGCTCGACATGGTCTCCGAGGAATGTCAGCAAACGTATCGTCACTTGCCCAGCACATCTTCTCGAAGACACTATGACGCGTATTATGCATATGCACTTTCATTGGCTTTCCGGACATGGGCAACCTTCAAACTACGTTGACGTGGCAAGACCTACCGCGTGTACTACCTCGAATACATCCGATTAAGCATCCAGGTTATCTTCGATGCCCACGGCCGTTCATTCGTGCATCCAGATTCCCGCCCAGTCCCACGGACCATTGAACCACTTCAATGTGCTTGTAGTCGGAATGACCGTTCCGCATGGGGTTTCATAAATTATATATTTTTCTCTGGGTTTTGGGACGACAAAAACTATGGAAGGATACGCAGACGACAAATGCTGCACGCACAAACACACCATACCGCTACAAAACCCGCCCACCTGCCAACGTGCGTGCCACAAAAGAGTCCGTCCAGGGCGACCCACGGCGCGAGGAGCCACCGTCACTGACTGGAAAGAGGTCGCCGAGTGATCCGCCTGATGGAAAACGAGCAGAGGTTCGTGGACCTTTCGAGGCGCGAGTGCAGATGTCCAGTCTTGTCTCGCAGTGAGGCCAAGGCGAGTTGGACGCGAGCGTGGCCGGGACCTTGCTCCGGATCCGATTGAGCTTGCACACCGAGAATGCCGATTTCCCGTTGACTGCGATGTCGCGAACGTGACCAGGGACATCGATGGAAATCCGCGCGCTCGACCGAACGTCAACCCGACCAGAGTCAACTTACCAAACACCGTCCCAACCAAAACATCGAACGCTCGTCCGACACTGCCGTCGAGTCCTGACTACGCCAGCCATTCGGGGCCCCGATTCTCTCTTGAGCCTACTGTTGCCATCGACCTCGTCTTGCGCCGCTTCCATGACCGTGCACCGGCATCGTCCAACGCCACGACCCAAATCCTGCATCGCAATCGGGCGACTAGAGAACAATCTTGAACCCGTCGTGTTTCCACGGTATCGACCTCGTCCACATTCAGCTCCCGAGTCTTCAACCATCGATCACCTGTCGGCCTCGTCGAAACCATCGGAACTACCACTGTTTGGCAGCGCATAGACGCGTCCAAGATAGTCTTCGTCATCGTTGTCACATCGTCCGTGCCGAACCTCGCTGCCGGGTACGGTGCATGTGCCGCTGCACCAGATGAACAGCACCCAGATCGGTCAAACCGGGCCCGCAAGCGAGAACACTGTCTCGCCACCACCCGCCTGCTACCTTGCTCCGCGCCCTAAAATGGGCGAGCTGGAACCAAGGCGTATGCAGGTATGGGGGAAGGGGTGTTGAAGCGGCGATACAGTGAGGGCTCAGATCTATTAGCGGTTTCTGCTGATCCGGGGGATGCTGCGACGTTTGCAATGGGCAGGAGAGTTCGCTAGAGCGGAAAGACAATCGATGGTTGACTTGTAAAAGACTTTCTCGAGGTTGCGCGAGTGGTAATGTATGTGATGATGTCGACATGGGTGAAATGATGTGTGCTTGAACTGTTGAAGAGACGTTGACGCTCGGGAATCGAGTAGGATCGAGGGATCCGTCAAAAAACACGGTAGGAAACAGTGAAGGAACATTGTTCGGGTCCAGGGAATGCGAATATGAACGCAGCGGGAAATGAGTCGAGGATTGACAACGAAGAACTTGCCGATAGGAACGAGAGCACGGTCCTTGAAGCTTAGCATACCTGAAAAATGAGTCGCAGAATAAATGGATAAGCTAGTCATACCGTCTGGCATCCGAGGTCAACTTGAAGGCACATCGAGAGAATCGTAGGCGAGAATGATCCTAGGCGTAAACAAGGCAGTGGACAGTCGGCAGTTGGACTTCGTTTAACTGTAGTTGACTTGGCTAGAATGAGTGTTGTAGAAAGCGGTGGTCGACTGGACAGGGTGAACGTTCCTGAGACCGGCCGAGTTAAAGGCATGACGGTCAAGGCCGTTTGTGGTAGCAAGGAGAGGAACCACAGGATCAGATCCCGAGTCTGGTGGTTTCGAACGCGGCTAGAGCCTAGAGCTTATCGACGAGCCGAGTTCGAAGGCGATCACAACCACCATAACGCGGGAACGGGGCAACCAAGGGGTCAAGTGTCCGACCCACCACGACCCTTCCAGGCACTACGTCTCGATCTCCATACGGTTTCTCGGATTCTTTGACTTCTTCCACAGGTACGAAAGGAATCGGTCTTGGAATGCCGGAGTCGGTACCAACCGTCATGGAGATCGAGATCTCGAGTAGTGCCACAGTGAATCGCTGGATGTTGCGCATCGACCTGGGAGACGTTTGCGATGTAGGCGCCATGAAGCGAGCGACGGAACTGTGTCGCATTCGCGTCGCGGTGAGCCTGTTCGCAGCGTTGTGTGTTTGAATGCATGTGCAAGCGTCGTCGAAGGATGAATGTTGAATTCCTCGCATTTCATCCCATAGATTATTTGTCGTCAATTTTCTGGCCGAAACGATTCCGATACTAACCAAACCACCCCGAGTCGTTCAGCACACCGCAAAGCTGGAGAGAAACGATAGGAATACCTGATGCAAATACTATCCATAAAATACCGATCCGATTGGTGGATCAACACATACTTCTCTGCGTGCGACGTCAGAATCCAACCAATCAGTGGCAATCCATTGCGTACCAAACCAAACCAAGAAATCGAATCCGAAAAAAACGAGTGACAATAGTTGGAATATGCTTTGAATGACGTTAGCCCATCGCAAAACTGGCCAATAAAACCGGGACGCACCAATACAAATGAATGACAATAGTTGGAAGGAAACGGGGAGGGGATTTGAACCGAACGAGGGAGAATACCAATCCTTCTGGGCACGAACGTTGATGGCGGAGCGACGTATACGGGCTACTAGATCTGTCCCGCGTGTGACCCGTCGCTGTTCGTTCGAGGAGTCGCAGAGCTCGCCTCCACAACCGCGATGCCATCTTCGTCCTCTGTCTGGCTCGACGTGGGGAACATTCCCTCCGGGTCGTCGTCGTCCTGACTGCACAGGGAGCTGCCGTCATTGGACTCCGAGTCGTCACATTCGGAAAGAGCCTCAGGATACATCTCCAAGCTGAACTCATGAAGGGCGTCCAGAAGAGCTCGCATGAGGTCCTTCCCCTCCTCAGGGGATCCGGAAGTGTCCACATTACCGGGAATGTCCGACCTCTTGCGGGTATCCAGAGCGCCGGCTTCGGCCTGCAATCCGTCCTGCTGGCCCAAGGCATCACAAGACCGGTCCGAATCCGTGTCGCCAGAACCAGCAAGATCGCACAACCCCACTCGACAAGAAGTCGTCCTCGTCAGCCCGTAGCCCTCTTCTGGAATGGTCTTTTTCAGGGTCCGCGCAAGCCCTGTCATGTCGGCCATTCCATACCGTCGGATCCTCAGCGGCCTGGTGGGCGACCCCACGATCTCGTCGTCCCGTGAACAGAGGTAGGACAACTCCGAATCGGACGTGGCCTCGGACGAGTCATCCGGCGATCCAGGAGGTGTCTCGAAGATGCCGTCGTACGGCGAACCACTGGATTCGGATTCGGAATCGGACGTCGAGGTATCGGAGTCGGACGCGTGCTCCGGTGGATCGTACGCCATCGCAGCAATCCAGTCCCAAGGGCAGCACGCGAAATCGGACTCCGAATCGCACGAGGTGTCCGTCGAGCTGTCCTCGTATTCCCCCGGCAGCGTGAGAAATGGGCCAGGCCGAGTTGTCGCCCCGATCACCTTGCTCGTGAACTCCACCGACGACGATGAGCGCATGTCGTAGGGCGGAAGATGTTCACCGGTCGGTTCCGCAGGTTGTTCTTCGTGTCGGCCTTTCTCGCAGCCGTCGTCGTCCTCCACGTTCGAGAACGACTTGCTGACTGACGGCTGCGATCCAGACTCGGAAATGCCTGCTTCATCCTCCACCCAAATTGCCGGGGCAGAAGATGTCGCAAGATGACACTCGACAAGCTGTGAACAGTCTTCAGCAAAAATCAGATGTCATTCGAGGCTCGATTCGCTCACGTTCCAGCAAGACGGATGGAAGAACCGTGCGTACACCGAGTCGACATGCTATTGAGGATCACTTTAGCGCGAAAAAACAGTGTACCCGGGAATCTAACTCACATCCAGATCGACCACTTCATCCCCAGGAGCATCGGCACTACCTTCCGGGGACGTGTCAGCCGGGTCACAATGGCCATCGTCTTCCGATTCGCGGTCGCACGAGGATATACTGGACAACCTATCCTGCGCACGCATGCCAGTCACCGACAGAAACGTGCCAGACCGAACCGTAGACCCGATGACCTTGCTCATGAAGCTCACATTCGACCCGGAGCTCGTGTCGTAAGGCGGGACCCGCTTTGTAGCCGGCGGAGTACCCGGATCCCCTTTCTCGTTCCCCTGTGCACGCCCTGGTTTACCAACCTTGCTCCCGTCGGTACCAGCATCGTCGTCCATGTCCAGGAATGAGTTCTTCCCGAATGGCTGTGGATCAGACGCAGGTTCGGCCGCCTCGTCCTCGACGTAGATCGCCGGCGCAAGGGTCGTCGCCGGATGAAACTCAGTGAGCTGGAAACAATGCTGAGCAATCCGTCGTAAAGTTCAAGTGGTTGCGACTCACGTTCCAACAGGTCGGGTGGAAGAACCTGGCATACACCATACTGACGTGCTGAGGGTCGGTGCGTTAGGGGTGATGACACGGCCGAGTGTCCCGACGCACCTCTCGACCGGCCTCGAGATCCGCAGGCCGGTCCGTATGGGCCCTCGAGTCTGGTTTGCTCGATCCGCGGTGACGGATCGACGACACGAACCCGCTGAGGGATGTCCAGGTCTTGTTCTTCCTGACATTCGCGCCAGCACCGCGACCACGGTAGAAATAACCGAAGACGGAGACAAGGGCGACCACAGCGATGAGAAAGCCACCCGTTCCCAGAAGGTGCGGGGATATGGCCGAGGCAGCTTTCCCAGCGGAATCTGGGTCGAGAGCGACGGAGGGAGTGGGGAGAGGAGATGTAATGGCAGTAACGACAGACGGGATTGGAGACATGATAGATGGATAGAAATGGGGCTGGAGAATACTGTACGACGGGGAGATAGAATATATACCTGTTCCATGTCAGCCTCTGTTCAGGGTGGCTGACATGGAGCGGAAGAGTTGCCAGCCGCCCAGATGAGCAAATTGGAAGCATGCACGACAAAATGCATGTGATGCAACGGAGCGGAGAAAATTGTCAGCCTTTCTGGAGGGTAAATTAAAATCACAATTATGGTCGGAACGAGGCATACATTGTGCACCAGGAGTCAATCTCTTTAAAAGAGGAGTAGTAGAAATATGGCACCGCGTCAGGCGTCGCTTTACTCCCCATGTCTTATCATGTCCCCATCGTTTTCAAATCGGAGAGCGGGCTCTTGATGCCCACGGTCAATACGTCGCGAGCAACAGACGAAAGATTTGCTCATATTTTAATCGTTCACAGCATTGTCCTAGGGTGTTCTCGGGGACACTTGACGTGATGAGTCTATTTTCGAATGGCTAGCGGTGCGCTCACCTCTATTGAATATGGGTTGCGAGCAAGGTCTGGTGGCGTCCGACATGGGCATTTCGCAACGCATCATATTATCGCTGGGCGTGTCGCTGTGTAATTCAACGTTTGGGGATTCCTATCCGCAGGTCCAATTATGCAAGGTGCAAAAATGCGGGCGAAAAGACAGTTTGTTGCAAGCAAACCTGTGTTGCGGCGAGTGGGGACGCGGGATGGATGACGTGGAGCCTCTGCCGACAGAAACCGAGAGAGTCAACTGCTATGTCAATTTCTTCGTACCTCGCTGATATCAAAACAGTGAGCTACGCGTATGTTCGACCTGTTGGGTGATACCAGTTGGCATCAATTCATGTTAGCTGGTGCGCCGAGCATGGAATGGGATTTTTCACGTCTCGGCGAGGATTTGGAAGCGGGCGAAAGTATGTGAGCGTCCGCCGCCACAAAGAATGGCGGGCAAAGGAGGTCGTTTGTGATGTTAACCCGGTGGGTGTGCAGAGGGCCTGGTGGAATACGTAATCCAAATCATACCTTGTTCGATGATGAGGGTGAGGATATCCGCCAACTCGCCTTTACCCCAAGTGAAAGCCTGGCTCCCTCTCGACCCCAGCGCGACTAGCAACGTCGCCTCCTTCAAGGGCATCCTTGTCACGTCCATCCCCGCCTTTCGTGCCCTCTCTCCAACTTTGTTGCGTCTCTCCATTGATGGCTTCGAGCTGCTGGACACGTCAGATGTTTCTGTCGTCAGGGACGGCGATCTTATTTGGTCCGTCGCACTGGCATGCTCGATGAGAGACTAACGGGCGTGCAGCGTAGAGACACAGGACAGCACTGCTCGCGAAAATGCGGTCGCGCAGGTAAAACGTGTAGAGCCTGGTGCCTCGCACAAGCGGAAACGACCGTTGTCGTCTTCTAGTTCATCGAGCTCTGAGGTGTCTGGGTCAGATACGACGTCTGGGTCAGAGACGTCGGACTCTGAGTCAGAATCATCCGAGTCCGAGTCCAACTCCTCGCGTCCTACCACGCCATGTTTGCAAAAGCCCGAAGCACGCACAAAAGTAACGCTGCCTGTACAACGGCAACAACGCGCAGTGCAACTGTACGTACGCCAACCTGAGGTTCTGTTCGACAAAGTCACCAGTTTATCATCAGCTCGTCGTTTGTCCCACCCGGGTATGGTAAACCGCAAACACGCGCACGGAATTTACGACGGCGACTCAAGCGCGTGCACGACCGCGAGGCTACCGGTGGATCCGAGGGTGGACCCGTCTCTGGTGCGAATGCCGTTGTGCCGGATAACAATGCAGAAGCAGAGGCACCTGCCGTTTACGAGGAGGATACACCTATGCTCATGTCGCTCTCGTTACGCAACAAAAACAAGGCAAAGAATTTCAAGGCGCTCATGAACAAGTCACTCCCTCCAAAGATTGTATTCGATGACGAGGTGGGCACGCCCGAGGCGCCGAAACCACCGGTGCTGCCGCGATTGATACCGCCGTCCTCACGGGCGTCATTGCCCCCGAACATGTTTGTGACGAGCGTCGATGTCGAGGCGGGCATGCGCAGGAAGAAGGGAAAAAAGAAGATGCGTGTCGAGTACGGAGATGAGCCAGAGCATGTAGATTTTGGTTCGGAGATGGACGTGGACAGGCTAGAGTCGATTGTGGACCAGCAGTGGGAGGTGCTGGACAAGTTTACGAGAGACAAGGCGACGCCGGGAATGACGATCGGCTACAAGGTCAGCGTGGCAGTCGTAGCGTGGGTTGCTGACTGACACTCGCGCAGGGGCTGGGCATCAACCCGGTGACGTACACGCCTGAGGAGGTGGTCGCGGTTGGGGTGGTGTTGTCGTGCGAGACGGACGCGGTGGTCGTGCGGCAGTTGCGAGGGGTATCGTTCGGCGGGCCGGTCGAGCCGGAGGGGGTGAGCCACGCGTGGGACGAAGTGGAGCGCGCTGATTGGAGGATCGTCGTAATGTGACTGACGTCGACCGCTCGGCTTCGGAATCGACACCCGGCTTTACCCGAGCCGTCCATTCGGGTTTTTATATTGGCTCAGAGTCATTTTCCTCTCTCAGCACTCTACCACGACCACGACTATTGTAGTCCTGCTAATCTCTACGGGACGATGCTCCCAAAAGTCGCCAACCATCTCTTCTTGCACACCTCGCGCGCCGTCGCGCCCGGTGCCCTTCGCAACGTCCTCCCCGCAGGTGCCGGCTCGTCCTGGGGCAGCGCTGGCACGGGTGCTGGCCCAGGCGGCGCCAAGTTTCAAGCCGGTGGCAAATTCTACAAGGGTTATACCGTACGTGTTTTCGTGCCCTTGCGCGGTCGCCTGCTCACGTTCCTCCAGGGCGCAGGTCGCGCCATCACCCAAGTAAACTCCTCCGCGACCCAGGACGGCGCGACAAAGCCAGACGACGACAGGGAGGAAATCAAGGCTACCCTGGTCACTCCCCGCACAGCCACGTCCAAACACCCCCGCACCCTCGCGCGCCGTCATTCCTTTTCCTTCCCTGCTGGCCTCGGCGACCATGGCGGTGTCCTGCATACCGTCCAGATGCAGCTGCGTGAAAAACACGCCGCTGCAACCACACCCAACAAGGACCAGCAGTCCGAACTCTTGCCCGGGCAGGAACCACGTCCCGTCGCGGCTTGGTCCCCGTTTGCCCTCGCACTCGAGGACGCCTTGTCTAAAAAGAACACTTCCGCCGTCTTTCAACACGTCCAGTGGTTGATTGATCCATCCAAGGAACCTTCCTTGTCGTACTCTGATCCCACCCTCTACGACTTCAACCATGCCCTTCGTGCACTGGTATCCATCAACTCTGCATCGAGCGCGACCCTCCTCGTCCAGCTTTACGATGCCATTCCAAATCGTGGCTTGACCCCCAACCTGGGTACGTTCGTCAATACCATCATTGGCCTCACAGACAGGGATCGCGACGTTCAAAAGTCTCTTGATCTTATTTCTTACCGTGCAAAGCGACGGAAATTGGCTGCTTTCGGAGACCTCGATGATCTCGCTCGTGCTGAGGACCAAGTGGACGAGAAACACAAGATTGCCTTGCTCGCAGAAGATAACTTTTCAAATGCCATGCGCATCTTTGATGCCGCTTGTACTCCCGATGCACATTACCTCGTCATCCATTTCCCGCTCAACATTTTCCACAGTCTCTTGCGCTCTTGTGCAGCCCACGCCAACACTGACGCTGCTCTCCGCGTATTCGCACAAATCGAGGATCACTCTCGCGCCGCCCCGACAGATCTCATGTTCTATTACCTCTTGTCCACCCATGTTGGCGCTGGAAATCTCTCCGGTGCCAAAGAAGTCTTTGAAGAATTCCGAAAGCTCGGTGCAGAAGGTCGGGTTTTGGAGGTCGATAAACAATTCCCGATTCACCTCAGGATCTGGAACAAGATGATGCAGGGCTATTTCAAGGCTGGCCAACCAGCTGGTGCACTTGGTCTCCTCGAGACTATGTTGGACAGCGGTCGTCCTGTGAAAGGTAATGCTCCGTTTTGTCTTGTACTGCTTTGGCTCGTGTTGACATTAATACAGGCGATCTGGCATCCATTCCATCCCCTGCTTCGTCAACATATACAACCATTATAAGCGGTTTTTGCAACCTTCCTTCATCAGACGCTACTCGTGAATCCCCCAACCCGGACATCACAACCGCTTTGTCATGGTTCGATCGTCTCCTGCAACAGCCTGCCTCTTCCAACCACAGCGACGAACCCACCGAAACCCCCTCCCGTCCAGACCAGATTTGCTGGAGTATCATGTTGGATGCCCTCGTAGAGGCTTCGTCCAAGGAAACTATCTACCTTGCCCAGCTCAACAAGCTCTATGACGCTCTCGTCGAATGTGCTCCAAAGGATGGCCTTGATCTCAAACTCTCAGATACCCTCATGGTCCTAGAGGCAAATCTTCGTGCTCTCGAGCAGTCCGCAAGCTCACCCCTGTCTGGGGCAACGGGTGGAGCCGACGAGGCGAGAGTTTCTGCGAACTTTATCGATAAGCATGTTCGCAGAGTCGCTGATCCTCTTCTGTCTATCAAGTCTGGCAAGAACCTTGCCAAATACAAGGCGACGATGACAAAGATCCTGGCTGGCTACTTACACGCTGTTGCAGCTACCTCGTCATCCAGTCTCGCTTTGGACCAGATGTTGCCGATGCTTCCCTACGTCGGGTGGCTTGGATCGCCCACCACACCGTCCATCGCTGTTCCCCTCCTTCAAACTTATATATCTGCCCCACGAATGCTTGAATCCGCAGCTTTGGACACTATTCTTTCGTCCGCGCTATCACTCCCTGCCAGGAGCTCTGGTTCCGACATTAATTCTGCGTACTCCGGTTTGATGTCGCTGCTGCAAGTCATGAGCGACGCGGGGGTCGACTTCAGACAGGTGTCCGGCAAGATCCAGGTTGCTGTAACAGACGCTCTCTACGACAACTATGGCGAGCGTGAGGTATCGCGGTTTTTAGATGGCCTTACGTGGTCATTTAACCGTCTCCGCGTATTTCTTGGCGAGCAGACCAACGGAGGAATCCCTCGTGCTCTTACACCACCATTACCCTCTGCAGAATTCCCTCCACCGCCCGCGCAAATCATCATCGATGCTGAGCTTAGTCGCCAGATTGACCAATGGTTCCCTTCGCACCCGTCAATTACGATCAACGATAGTTACAACGTCCTCCAAGCGGTTGTGTCGGGGAAAGCGCCTCGGCATCCTCACCCAGCTACCTTGGGCAGACTGATCAACGGACTTGGACGCGTGGGTAACATCGCTGCCGCGCAGTCAGTGTATGCGATCGCCCAGCAAGTTCTCTTCTCGCCCTTCGTTGCCCAAAACCCCACATGGCAATCGCAATCATGGTTCCAAATCGAGGACAGCATGATCATCGCCTATGCACATGGAGGTGATATGGACGCTGCCTATGCTCACAGGAACCGGATTACTGCTGCGGGCGGGGTTCCTTCGCCTGATGCATACGGCTCTCTGATCGAGTGCGTCAAGGACACCACGGACGACACCTCTAACGCCATGGCGCTCTTTACGGAATGTCAGATGATTGGCACAAAACCCAATGTGTACCTCTACAACACGATTATCTCCAAGCTTGCCAAGGCACGCAAGGCAGATCTTGCGCTCGACCTCTTCCAGCAGATGAAGGCCAACCCTTCGCTACGTCCCTCGTCAATCACTTATGGTGCTGTTATTGCGGCATGTGCCAGAGTGGGCGACGCCGCGGCTGCCGAGAAGTTGTTTGCAGAGATGGCCAGCCAGCCCAACTTTAAGCCTCGCATTCCGCCCTACAACACGATGATGCAACTGTACACCCACACCAAGCCTGACAGGGAAAAGGTGCTGTTCTACCTTGACAAGATGACCGAGGCCAACGTACAACCTTCGGCGCACACGTACAAGGTAAGCAGTTTGTGCTTATTTTCTTGCTCTAGTCTGAAGTGTGTTGTAGCTTCTCATCGACGCGTACGGAACCATTGAACCCGTGGATGTGCCTGCCATGGAGGCCACGTTCAAACGTGCCGAGTCGAACTCGCACATCCGTCTCCAAGGGAGCCATTGGGCGGCGATGATCAATGCCTACGGCTGCGTCCTCAAGGACACCGACAAGGCCATCGGCATTTTCGAGTCCATTGCTTCACATCCTTCCTCCCGACGCAGTCCAACTCCTCTTCCCGACGCCGTCTCGTATGAGGCGCTGATCAATGTGCTCGTGACGCGCAAGCGCATGGATCTCGCACAGCAGTATCTCGCGCGGCTTCAGGCCACCGGCGTGCACATGACGGCGTACATTGCGAACTTGCTCATCAAGGGCTACGCGGCCGACGGTGCCATTGAGCAGTCACGTGCTGTCTTTGAGAGCCTGGCGGATCCGCCAAGCGGTGTCGCCGCGCCTGGGAACCACGTCCCGCATGAGTCGGCTTCCGCTTCTAGCCCCTCGTCCCCATCCGACTCGGTCTCATACAGAGAAGTGAGTATTGGTCCACTGGTCTACACCCAACTCATCGCCTTCTCTAGCCTTCGACATGGGAAGCCATGTTCCGTGCTGAGCTTGGCAACGGTGACCGTGACCGCGCAGTCGCGTTACTCGGGCGGTTGAAACAACGGTACGTATGTTGCGCTGGGTGGAAGGGGCGTTCTGATGCATCTTGCAGGCAATTCCCGGAGGCGGTGTATAACCGGATACGGGGTATTATGCTCGACGACTCGGTAGCCCCATGGGGCCAGTCATCGCAGCCCCAGTCACCGTCATCATCAACTATATAACGGCTTCTCCATTTATAATATGGGTGCACTAATATTCTGGACACACATCACGCATAGCCGCTGCTCGTCCGAGCATGACGAGCACCAAAAAGAGACATGTTTCTCGCTCTTATCTAATGTGCTAACACTTAGCTAACCGATACCGAGTACGACTGCACGCTGTATAATTCACGTTTTGTATCATACCATACGCACGCACTAGTTTTCATGATGCAATGCAATACACCCCCACTCGATGCATGGGCATGGGTCGCTGGTGTTGCGTTTTGCGACCGGGTGCGGTAGGACGAACTTGGGGAACATCATATAAATATTGGTGGGGAGATTGACCATGCGGAGCCTGTGCGATCTGCTTGTCGCCTGTAACTTTGGTAGGCTTTTCTTTTTTTTGGGACAACTTGAACAAGTATATACTACGATAAACTTCCCAGCATTGCCCGAACCCGAACTCCAACCGCAACCCGCGCCAACATCGTCCCCTGAATCTGCGCACCTTGTCGTCCAGACGGCTCGCCCAACCACGAATCCCTCCGGCACGGTCGTCCCGCTCGATGGTCGGTCGTTTGGCCCCTACATCGAACAAGGCTCCGCCTTTGTCAAGTTTCTCCGATCTCCTTGGTACCCTGTCATACCCCCGCCATCGGTCCGTGCTATCGTCCTCCAGGTGTGGCCACGGAAAAAAGCTCGCCCACCTGGATGCAACTCGATCGGCACATACAAGCCAAGCCCAATGTGGCCGAGGTCGACTGTGAACAACAGAAAGTCCTCTGTGCCAACCAGGACGTCGCTAGGTTCCCCACCCCTTACTTTTATGCCCATGACGGAGTGCACCGGGAGTCCCTCTTACGGCCGGCTCATCGCCTTTGCCGACAAGGCCGCCAATCCGTATATTCTTGTCCCATGCTCTCCGGCACACACAAGTGACCGATGCCTCCGAGTTTCAGCAAGCGATTCGTGCCAACGAGGTGCTCTACCTCTTGCTCCATGACGACTCTGACCACCGCGTCGTCGTGAGTTGCTCT
>JBBPUI010000372.1:0-22960 GCA_038094615.1 Heimioporus aff. retisporus
CTCTCGCCCTCGCCCCGGCCACCGATACACTAAGTTGGCGCAACCACCCACGTTCATCGCGGATGTGCAAGAAGCTGTTACTGTCGTGACCGTTGCCAACTTCTTGCCATTATCCCGTCGAATATTCTGCCCGCCTTTCCCCCTCGCAGTTACCCACACTCGTTTTGACTTATCGCTACTCCACCTGCAACTTGGGTGCCGACATGAACGCCCAATTTCTGACTCGATTTGTGGGTCAGATTATGACTTGCGACGACAGCATAGTTGTCATGTCATCGTTGCTGGCATAACTTACTGCCATCCGACCTCGTCTTGCCTAACCCACCACTATGATTAGCGTTGCATGCACGGCCGGTCCCTTTGCATCTACTTGAGCTCATACCCATGAGTCTCACCCGTACCCAATCGTGCACCCTCTCAAAATGCACTTGACGTGCCCGCGTTCGTCGTGCACATGCCACGGGCCCATCGCCATCATACTCCCAACACCTATGAGTGCTTTGCTCGCTCTTCCCGCCACACATCCTCCCGCCCTTGTCTTGCTCCTGCAATCTTCCCTTGTGTGTTGGCATGGATAAATACTGATCCATGACGGTGATGGCGATGGTTACGTTGGTGCGGTTATCATTGCACCATAGCCCTTCACCCTAGTCCTACCTAATCCTCGCCTTGCTCTGGCCTTTCCCTGGCTTCACTTCAGGATGCGTAACGACACGACAAGCGTGCGTTATTGCGGTTGTTGCGTGTTGTTGCAGGCGTGTGAGCTGGCGCGTGCGCTAATTGGCGAAGGAGGTGAACGGAAATGTGGCGTGCGGTATGCGCGAGCATTGCGAGAGAATTTGCAGATGAGGACGTGTACATCGAGAGGGTGAGAGCTGCACTTGTCAGACGAAGCCAGATAGTGGTTGTGCTTGTCGGGAGGGCGAGGGCGAGGAGGTGCGATTGAATGGGACACAAACGAGGCCAGGATGGGACGCGCGCGAGGCTCGCTCATGGCCTAGGCAGCGTTGAGGGTGTTAAAGTCCCACAAGCCGGGTCTATGATATATACTGCTGCCCACAGATATGGTCACCAGAGCTTGGGTTACGTGCTGCCTGTGGTGGATCCCCAGCTTGCACTCAGCCAAGGGGACCGCTCGGAGAACGTCTATATAAATTGTTTAGCACTTCGGTTATTTTACAAGAGAATGAACGGATTCTGTACTTTGGAAGCATCGTCGCTCGGTTTCACATAAGATGCCATCACTCGGATAGTGGTCGACAGTGGTTGAAACGAGTGAAAACAAAAAAAAACGACAGGATTTTACCACCATTGGCTGTCATCGTGCCAACTCCAACCAGCAGGGGAAAAACGATCGTGACTTCAACATTGAGCACACGGTATGGAATCAAATGAGCGAACTGGTCGACGATCGGCAACATGGGTCCCATAGTGTCCAAATCGTACTATACCCTCTCCGATCCAGACTTCTTTTGTCCACGTGATTTTGCTCTGTTCTCTGCTTCCAATGCATCCATTTGGTGGTCGAGCGTCCATCCCTCCGTTCGCCTACTGCCCTCGACAAGGTCGCTCATAAGCTTCTCTCTGACTGCTTCGAATTTCTTTTCAAGTACATTGGCGTGATTTTGCGCGAGCCGACACAGGATCGTTGCGTAGTGCCATGCGCCAAGCGGCGTTGAGATGTCTAGCCGTTCGACGATCCGCTCAAACATGTAGACAAACTGTTTTAAGTGAAGAAGGTCCATCATCAACGTGCGCATGGGTTATGAACAGACAGCGTACATCATCGTCCCGCAGGATAGCGGCCGGTATGACTACAATGGGCCCGTCGGCCTGCACGCCATACACAGCCATATTGGTGACGCCAACAGACTTTAGGAACTTGACGGATGCGGTGAGGTACATCCTAAGCTGGTTGGTACCTTTCATGGCGTTGTCCGACGCCTTCTTATATTCGGCGGTCAGGATGGGCAGCTCGAGCCGTGCCGCGTCCGGTTCGAGTTGGAGGTTGTCGACAGCGCGAACCAACATGTCCACGGGGTCTGTCGTTCGTTCCACATTCGAACTGGGTGCGAGAGAAGGAAGTGAGGTCGATAGCATCGTGTACCGGGTGCCGTCTGTGTTCGTACGTCCATCTTCCCGAGTGTCTGGAACTGTCAAAGATCTACTTGACATCTTCGCCGTTTGTTCACCCTGTTCCCTGGTTTTCTTGCGGCTCCTAGATCTGCTTGCAGAAGACCTTTTTGAGGTTTCATCCTTGCCGGTTCTCGGCGCCCGCCCGCGTTGAACCAGAGGAAATTTTTCAAGAGCCTCCAAGGACACGTTGGGAAGCTTGACCAGAAGTCGCCCCAATGCATCACACCGTCCGGTGGAAGGAAATTGGCCCAGGTTAGATATCATCTCTGTCTCCGACTCCGCACTGGTCTTCTGCCTCCAGGCTGACCACTGGGAAAAAACCCATGAGGCATTTCGATCCTCATCGATAGACCAGTTTCTGGAATCGCTGCGATTCTTTACCCAGCTTTTGAGATCCCCAGGCTCTCGAAGGATCAACCTTCGCATCGATGAATAAGCTTCTTGTTCCATGCCATCCCGCAACATGTTGCTCATGGGTAGACGAAGAGTGGCTTCTAAACTGAATCATCATGTGGGCCCAGGGAAATATTTGGTTGCACAAATAAATACGTACGTTGGGCGTGCAGCCAGATCTTCCAGGCGTGTCGTCCTATCAAAAAGGGTATACATGTCATCCTCCTCCCAGCCCTTAACCAGGCGAATGAAAAAATCAAACAACAGGCGATCATGGTCGTGACGCCAGGATGATTCATACACATCATCTTCGAGTTCTGTTTTTTCACGAGATCTATGGCACGCCTGAAATATTGCTGAAAAAGTGCGCTCCAGCACACGCAGATCAAACGGAAAATCCTTGATAGGAATGAACTGAACCATATTTTTTTGAATCTTCGCCACATCACCCAACAACTCCAGGACATACGGTTCGAGTGCAGAATCCACTCGGGGGAGATCACTCTATGACATGGTGAGAAACTTCGCAGGATGTTGGCCAATAAAGGACACACTTGAACATGCCATGTATCGGGCCAAATAAAACCCGTCATTATGCTGTATTCTTCACGAAACTCTGGGTCGGATGGGATCGATTGCGGCACGACCCGGCGATCAAATAGCCAACGGAACATCCGGTGATCATCTTCCGCCTTCGTGGCGGCAAACCTGTGCAACGTTCATTGTAAGCCAGGGAAGTCAGATGCTTGAATAGCCATACGCGGAACATGATAGTCCTGAACAAAAGGTTGGGATGCTATCTGCATATGTATTTGGTTCTCGGAGTTCACTGCAACATCCGTCAGTCAGGCAGTCCGCCCCCAGATCTAACAACTCACGGAATTGGGATCATTGATTCATTGGATGGAATTGGAGATGAAGGTACTGCCCTTTTTCATCCATAAGCACGATTTCCATACGTCTATTAAGTAAAATTACACTCACGATGGCACATGGGCCTGTTCTTGATCGGCCCTACGGCAAGCATGATTAGGCAAGGGAGAAGATAAGCATGGGGAACTTACTCATTGATCTCATCGACACGCTGTCGTGGAGGCATTATGCTATATCTGTGTGCAAACTGTGAAAGACCAACAGAAGAGCGAGGTTGTTATAGGCACGCACTGTTCGCACTCCGAATATTGTTGACGTTCAGCCCATTGGACAACCTGTTCTCGGATGGAAGGAGGATTTTCCTTTCGGAGATCAGTATCCAACCGCCAAGAGTGCGGAAAATGTGATTGTGTCTCGGCAAGTACTGCGCCCACGCATTGATCCACGATGCCACGGACAACAGAAACGTGTTTTTCTAGGCCACACAGCAATCATGAGATTAAAAGCACAGCTAAAGGCGACGACAAATCGAGGGCGACAGGCGTTTTGATCTCGCCTAAGTGCACACGTGGCTCAATACGAGGAAATAAGCCATCAGACAATCGACCTCGACATGGAATCGCTCACCAGAACTCGGTTTGAGGGGAAGTTTTCCTTCAGCCATCCTAGATATAATTTGACCGTTGTCTCGTACCTTGAGAATTCCACACCAAGTAATGGATCATCAATGTGCCACACACGCCGCTGGTAAAGTAAGCTAGACATCAGCGTTGCTAGCCGCTCCTCGTCGGCCATACAAACAACCGGGATATGGCAAGTAACTGGTGGAGTAGCGGATGAGGGACACGCGAGGAAGTATGCCTCAAATTGTGGCGGGAGTCCATTCCGCTCTTGTTCTTCCAAGGCATCCTCGGGTGTCTCGGGTCGCCCACATGCATCAAGAAATTCGGACATGGAAGGAGGAGAATGGTCGAAGAAGGATGAGTTGAGAGTAGCATCATTCTCGTCGTCATTAGGTCCAGAAGCAGGTTCGGAAGTAGCGTTCTGGGCGGGCATCTTTTTACAGATTGAGCCGATGAGCGGTGCCAGCAGACTCCTCGTCATGTATTTTAGAATCGGAATAGTTTCCCCACTAAAATGTCAAGGGAATACGACCGGGACGTCATCCCTGAGCAGATACATATTCATATGAAATTCAAGGTTCACGAAACACAAAAACTCACAGTGGGGACAATTCCGGGATGGTGTTCAATAGCGCATTGCGGACAAGTATGGCAAGGAAGGACTCTTTTGGGTATGGTGTTCCTGTCGAGTTCTCTGCATCGATCACCGCACGAATTCTTACACAGTCAACGAGGGCAGTATTAAACAAGACATGTAGGCGTTGTTGCTCATCTTCGCCGATTTCGTCTGTACTGTCCCAGAGAGTGTGAATATCGTCCAAGGCACGAAGGTAATCAAGCAAATCAAGGATCCGTTCGTCGGTATACGGGACTGGGTCCTTGAAAAATGAATAGATGATTATGAGCGTCCTCTTGGAGACTCACCGTTTGCAACCATCGGGGTACTTTCAGCTTGCTTCGCAGAGACTGGGCGAATTGTGAGGGTCTTGAAGGCCATGGATCCGACCCACCCTCGCAAGGACTATGACGGTAGACATCTTGTTTGACGAGCGCCGAGTATGATGCCATTGGCAATTCCAAATATCAACGGAACGCGCAGGATTGAGATTGAACAGCAACCGGTGGACCCTGCCACTGAACAACGGTGAGAGCACACATGACCCCGAATGAAACCTGAGCAAGTAAAGTTCTCATACCTCGTCAATGCATGTGGAGTTGAATTACGAGTGATTGTTCGGATTCCAGAAGCAAGTGATATTGGATGTTGATGTATAGGTTGTAAGTGCTCAAGATCAAGCCTGCACGGGGTTGGCTGAAAATTCAAATTCAGCGAATCACTGCTTGGAACCCGACCATGACATACCCTATTAGACTCGCACCCGATTACAGTAATAGCAATTCTCAGAACATTTTTACGGGTGTCGTCATATTGGAGCACGTCTGTATGCAGTCGTAAAACTAGTAAAGGAGTGTAGGTTGTAGATAGCCTACCTCGTGGCAACGAATATCGTACGAAGGTTAACGAGTATCCAAATATAGTAACGTAGTGAAAGTGTACGAAATCAGCTTAATAAAATATCTAATAGGCACGCTACCGAGGTGTGGGCATATGGCTCCTGCGAGTTCAAGGACGCAACGCAGGACAAGCTTAAATGCCAGATGTATGCCATCCGGACGAGGAGGACGTTCCGGTAGAATGTGGCAGGCCGGTACCAGTAGTTGCAAATGAGAGGACACGTTCGGCGAGCTGTTGGATCGTGTCCGAAAGGCGAGATACGTAGTCTCCCGTGCTGCATCTCAGTCTGGGCCGCGACCGTGACTGCGGCTTCAAGCTTCATCTGTGTGCGCCGTTCGTGCAGGAAGGTATGATAGTTCCGACGGTTCCGACAGCGGATTTGGGGTGTTTGAACCATGGAGCGCTGGAGGCGGGGCAAACGAACTAAGCAAAGGTGGAGCAGGTCGGACAATGTTTCTGTTTTTTTTTATCGTGTCTCCTGAAGGCGTGTCCGGAATTGTGAGGCGGGGAATGAAGAGGTCTTACACTTGGGTTTGCATGCTTTATTACAGCCACGTTTGTCAGGCTAGGGAAAGAGACAGGCGAGAAGCTGTAGGGAGAGGAATGGATGTCGAGGGGATGGACCCGAGCCGAGAACAACTTCAAGTTCTCCTCTAAAAGCACGTCATTTGACGCGCCCGGACAAGACGGACAACGCAGCTGGAAATAACGGGACGGGGGCTTAGGTCCATCTTTGGCACACACTACTATGCTCCCGTTCTTCCACCTGGATTTCTTCTCCCGGAACCCCTTCGAGTTCTGTAGCCCATGGTCGCACTGACAACATTGTTGTGGCCTGATGCCATCAACGATCCAAATGCCGTGTCGATCTCGCTTCCTCGCATAGGTGTCTTCTTCAGCGCACAACGCAAAATTGAGTATTTGAGTAGTATCTGTTAAACCAGTCAAGTAACGTGCGTAAGATGGATCTAAGCTGTACATACCCACATTGTCTGTAGAATGCATAACACTGCAACTACGATGAATTCGAAGGCACACCACACAAGAAGCGCGGCGGTGACGCCCAGTGAAAACAAGCTATGATCGTATATGTCCGGACATGCCCGGTTATGATATTCTGCGGGTTACAGACGAGATCATATCGTAACATGTTTCTCTCATAAATTGAGAACTTAAGGCATGCTGTCTGATGATAATACATGCTGCTGTGTGATTTTTCCAAGAAAAACATACCCCAGCATAATGTGATGCGCTTCGGTCCTGCCAATTTTTTTCGTACCCATTATGCTAACATATGCTCATTTCTGTTCGTCCTCCTGCCCATTATTCTGCAAATAAATGCTTTATTATGATATTACTTCCCCAGCCATCCCCAGGCCCTTTTGGTACTGCTGGCGTCCAATACACACCGGTATGCTACAAGCTGCGACTAACAGAATACATCTGACCGGGAAAATGTACCTTTAGTACATGACACCCTCAGAACCGTCTCCCCAAACTGTCTCATCCGCCTGCAACTGTATGAGTTAATGTAGATAATGGTATGAATTACTCACCTCGGCTTCCTTCTTGTATGACTATGGTGTTAGGATCGGGTCAGGAACATACTGCGGCACTCCATGTACATTACCTTGCATTGCGTGTCGCTAAGTGTCTGTTTCCAGTACACACGGAACTCTTCACTGGTCCCATTCGTATTGATCCGAGCAAGCCATCGTGTGGCGCACAAATTGCTAGTATAATATCTGTATGTAAATCACCGTGTGAAGTATGTAGAACTTACTATCCGGTTTTTTTCTTTGTCGGCCGCATTCTCCGAGTGGTCTTCTCCTTTCGCTTGCCAATCTGAGTGTCGTTTGATGGGCCTCCAAGTGAAGGAGAGTCTTCATTTGGGGTTTCCTTGTTGGTCATACGTGGCGCAGGCAGGACCGGGATCTTGAGTTTAAGCGATGCCCGTCCAAGAGTAGCACTAAAATATACGTGTATTAGTACTATATCAGTAGAAATCGGCTACTTGCGTGGGGTTGACAACAATGCTCGCTGGCGGTACCTTGGTAGCCGAGTCATTGGAACAATTACTGGGCGTTGTCGGATCGAGTGTTGTCTGAGTCGGTATGGTAGATGGTGTACTGCTGGCGACGACCTGGATTGGATCCTTGGAAGCAGCAAATGTCGTATCCTGGTTTGGAATTGATACGGCCAGCGAGACCTCGGTAGTCTCCTTGCGATGGCCATGAATTGCCGAAAAGCGCGTTGTCGCGATCGTGTCTGAGGCTGAAGTTGGCGTGATTGATGGCGCGTCGATTGAGCCCCTGGGAGCGCCATAGATCGTTGGAGCGATGGTCGTCCTGCGGCCTGGGGTTGGTATGGCAGATGGCCCCTCGGTAGTTCTGTCGTAGGCCGAGTCATGAATCACTGAAGAGCGTGTCGTCGCCATCGTGTCCTGGGCTGAAGTCGGTGTGATTGATGGTGCGTTGATTAAGTCCTTGGGAGTGCTGTGGATCGCTGGAGTGATGGTCGTCCTGCGGCCCGGGGTTGGTACAGCCAATAGCCCCTCGGCAGTTCTGTCGCAGGCCAAGTCATGAATCGCCGAAGAGCGTGTCGTCGCCATCGTGTCCTGGGCCGAAGTCAGTGTGATTGACGACACATCAATTGAGTCCTTGGGAGCGCCGTGGATCGCTGGAGTGATGGTCGTCCTGTGGCTTGGAGTTGGCATGGCCGATGGTTTGCATATCTCCTCGGGCATAGGTGATTGTGCGGCTGCAAAAAAAGAAATGTCAGCGATTCGCCACATGTGCAATCATAACAGAATGCCAAAATAAAATCCACTTACCCGGTTCATCTAGCTCGGTTGAGATAAAGGGTGATGGAGAACGAGAAAGCGTCTCCAAGCCTTGAAAATCCAACGAATCAGTGGGGTGGAGATTGGCCTCTTCGATACTTGAGTCAACTACACGACTTCTATTAGCATAGTCCATCAAGCATTACACACTTACCTTTTGCTTTCTTTTCTACTTTCTTCATCCCTTCGCCCTTGGCCTTACGCTTTTTTCCAGTCTCCTCTCGAGAGCTAGTATCGTTCTCCACCTTAACTTGCCATTTGCCTTGGTCGTCCAGGTTGTTTCGCACCCATCCAGGATAGTCGTTGGAGCAGAGCGTCTCCAGCTTCCAGTCGTTCTCGGCAAGCTGAAGGAATGGGAAAGATTTGTAGACACTGGTATAGACAGCTTCTTTGGCAGTGGCGCTTGCTTTTCCCCAACTCTTTGGTGCCATATTCTGTGCGATCAGGTCTGCCCAACACCCTCGTACCTTTTTTCAGATTGCTTTCAAGACAGCATCTGAAACCGCACCCCCTTCCTCAAGCTCCAGGTACGCAAGCCGCCATCGTGAGTTGCAGTGGGCTTCGGGCGTACCAATCCATTTTTGGTATTGTTCCTGAGTCCAAAAGCGGATATGGGGGTACATCTCGGCTGTCCCAACATGGCCTCGTACAATAGGACCACTGGTAGATAACGATGCCGATAGCTGATCAAACATATCCCTATGGCACAACATAATCTCAGTGTCTAGATAGTATATATGTTACTTACTTTATTGCATTGCGTTCAGCTGTAACTTTCATTAGTTCCATCTCGAGTGCTTTGCAGTACTCTTTGACATTATGAAACTCCTGTGTGTACGTCTCCCACAGGGGTTGCCTTGATAAGGTAAAACTGGTGATAAGCTGACGTACCTGTGTCATTCCGGCAAATTGGCTCGTTCCGGCAAATTGGCTCGGCAGAGGTACTGGATCGGGTGACTCCAATCCAGCAAAATTTGGTCCTTGAAATCCATTTCCGGTATTGAATGGAAGGTCGAGTTTGCCGTAGCTGGGATACATTGAAGCAGCAAGTGAGGATCTCACAAGGACGTAAGGTAACTGTGAGGATCCCGCAAGCCACAATACAGGAGGCTTTACAGTTTTAGTAACTCCGCTCGGTATTCTCCATGTATACCCGACACCTACTGACACGGTCCGGTGCTAAAATTAACAAATATGCTTCTCCCAGTGCCCGAGCCAATTCCCAAAGCTCCGACTATCGATGTTTCAGGTAACACTATTGTGCTGGACATCGATGACATTGTTGCTGATTGGGACAAGTACACGTTCACAATTAGGGTAAAAAATCCCGGTGATAAGGTGAGTTTGACAAATTCACGACGTGCTTCATGACATAATGTATATAGCATGTCGTTCTTCGCATCAAGAGGAACCAGGGCGAAAAAATCACAACGTGAGTCACTGTATTTATACCTGCTCATGTATTGATCAATTGGCAGTGGGACACAGACAGGGGATTCTGATGAAAACGAAGAGAGTTGTCTATTAGAACCCACCAAACGAGTCAACAAGGCCATGTAAGTATCTTCTTTGCACTGCCTGATAGCTTGCTGAAATTTATTATCCCCGATAGTCAGACAGCTCAGATCCCACCATTCGAGGCCATTCCTGAAATATCTGTCATAGAAAATGCTCCGATACCGCTCGAACATGCAGGTCATGTTGACTACATGAGGTATAGTTACTTAATCACTCTCGCAAGTTGCTCGGCTATCTAACCGGTCTGATATTATCTAGTTGTTGTACCCTGCCTTGCAAGCTTCTCACCCGCCGTGATACGACACCTGATTATGGACAGTCCGAGACCAGTTCAAGATTCCTGGTGCGTCCCTTTGATGCTGAAGAGGTCCACAATACAGGGCGCTGGGGGAAACGCACTCGATTGGTGTAGATACTGTAATGTTACATCTGCAATCTACTGTATAGGCAGTACCAACAACTCCATTTTTCTTACATCTTGTTCGAAATCGAATAGAAAGAAAAAAATTATTATATTGTACATACAACGTACATAGTAGTAATAGTCGTATGGACCTACCATTGCTGCGTTGTCGTTGCAGTGGCGGTGATGGTGGTAGTGACAGTGTGCCATTCACCCGCCCTTCGTGTTGTTGTCCTCACCGAGGCGATAGGCATGCTGTTGCGGCATCCTCGCCGACATCGTCGTCGTAGTGGTGATGGCCCACTGCTTGGCCGCCCTGCTCTCCGTCGCGTCGCCGTCGTCAAGGTGATTGGCGCGCCATTATGACGCCCCCACCCGCATCGTCGTCAGTGGCGGTAACAGTGGTGGTAACGGTGTGCCATTTGGCCCCCCGTCGTGTCATCATTGTCATCGCCGAGGCGATAGGCCCACCGTTGCGATGTCCTCGCCTCCATGATGATCGCGATGGTGGTAGTGGTATTGGCAGCGTGCCGTTCAGCTGCCCTGCTCCCTGTCGCGTAGTTGTTGATTTGATGGACGTGCTGTTGCAACGCCCTCGCCCCCATCATGATCATGATGATGGTGGTGGTGGTGGCGGCGGCGGCGTGCCGTTCGGTCAGTCATCACGTCATCGTTGTCAAAGTGGTGGCGCACTGAGGAGAGCACGGGACGAGAGCCGGGGGGCACAAACTAGAGGTAGCGGAGGGATTCGAAGTTGCTCAGCGACACTGTTTCAAGTAGCATTTGCTGTCAAACAAAGTTAGCGCAGATCGATCATGCAAGTGATTTCAGGAAAAAAAGTAGGGAAGGGAGGACTTGCATGGGTGAAGTGCCGGACAAAGAGTGCAGGGCCTCGAGGGTGGGGAGGCGGGTGGATATCTTGGCGATGAGCTTCGCGAGAGACCCAAAGTTGTTGTCGAAGTGATTGGCGCACCGTTACGCCCCAGAGCGTCGTCGTTGTCGTCGCCGAGGCGATAGGCACACTGTCGCGGCGTCCTCACCGTCACTGTCGTCATAGTGGCAATGGGCCCACTGTTTGGCTGCCCTGCTCTCCGTCGCGTCGCTGTTGTTGAGGTGATTGGCGCACCATTACGACGCCCCCGCCCGTGTCATAGTGGCGGTAACAGCGGTGGTAACGGTGTGCTGTTTGGCCCCCCATCGCGTCGTTGTTGTCGCTGAGGTGGTCCACCACTGCGATGATGACAGTGGTAGGTGACAGCGTGCTAAATTGCCCGCCCCTCGCGTCGTCGTTGTCGTCGCCGAGGCGATGGGCACACTGTCGCGGCGTCCCCACCGACACCGCGTCGTAGTGGCGATGGCCCACTGTTTGGCTGTCCTACTCCCGTCGCGTTATTGTTGTCGAGGTGGTGGCACGCTGTCGCAGCGTCCTCACCTGCATTGTGGTCATGGTGGCCTGCTGTTCAGTGGGCCTACTGCCTCGCATCGTGGAGGCGATGGGTGCGCTATTGCAACCCCCTCAGCCGCATCATCATCGCGGTGGTTGGTGGTGGTGGTGGTGTGACTTGTATCGTTAGCACGTGACAAACACAAAACAAAATCAAATCCAGTAATGAATTAGGGGATGTAAACTACAGATGTACCAAAACTAGACTACATCTTCACCATCATCAACATCATCATCTCCAGTGTAAATACTGTAAGAAACACCAAGATCAGATATATCTAAGCCAGGTTTTTCTATCATACACAGAAAATCAGCTTCTCCACCTGATGGCAAAACTAACCTCCGAGGTACCATAGCAACAACACTCTGAATTGCTTTAACATCACATACAATAATTTGGTTGAGAGGTATTGATGCAGCAAGGACTTGTGAGGAGAGCTGAAGCAGTTCAACATTTGGTTCTGAGTAGGGCTTGATAATTGCAATGTTGTGGAATAGCCAATCAGCAATATCACCAGGCATTTGGACAGCCAATTGTGTAAAATATTGGACTTCGCCTACTCGAACTTTACCACCACAAATAAACTAGAGCATAGCAGATTAGATGATTTGGATATATTTGAATAGAAAACACATACCTTTACATTCCGAGAAATCCGGAGATTCTCTTGGGACTTGAGTGCTTCACGCCAAGCTGAACATGCAATCTGGCCATTGGGCAAACGGAGCCGTGCCCATTTTGTGAGGCGAGGGAGTTGCTCAAGGCTGGGAAGATATTCCTGAATAGCATCTGCAAGGATATTGTCACATGCTATTGGATACTTTGCACGTTTTCGAAGCAATGCATAGCCATCACCAAGATCAATTGAGCCATGGGGAAGATCATTTGTTGGGGTATCAAGCTCAGGCATGATAGACAAGAGTGCATTGATTTGACAACGACATACACCTTCCTGTGCCAGATTTGCATATGGCTTTGAGGGTTGGTGAATTTGCTGTCCAAGGTTACCTATTGTACGCTCCATAGTCCACTGTGCATAGCAGATTGGTGGTCCCTTTTGAAGTGCTTCAGGGACAAGGTGGATGATCTGGTGGACAGCAGGGCGAACAAAGTGAAGTCGGTCATGGCATAGTTGATAGTAGAGTAGTTCAAATTCCTGATGCCAAGTACTGAGGAGTGCATGTGCATCTTGAAGTTGTTCACATGTAAGTGAGTGTTGGCACATTATTTGAAATCCACGGACAAGGCGACAGAAGTGAGCCCAATACTTCAATGGAAGGACATTGTAGAGAAGAATGGGTGCAAGACCAAAGGTATACAGCTGGAACTCCCAAGTTTTGTATTGTGTATTGATCTTCTCAGCAATGTTTCTGGGTTTACGGTCATATGAGCCTGGGAGGTAGCATCCAGCATTTGCAACATCACGGCCATGTGAACTCCAGCGTTCATCATCCTGCAAAACTGCCCAATCCCATGTAGCCTTGTCATCATCACCTGAGACATCAATCTCCCCTCGCCAGAGGGATATGAGAAGATCTGAGATATTTCCTGCAAGGTGCATGATATCTGTTGTCATACACAAAGGGACACCAAGTGAATGAGCTGGGTTGAGACCAAGGATCAATGGGGGTTTTGTAAGACCAGTCTCTGTCTTCATCTTTTCCCATTGGGTTGGATTGGCCACACCAACAATTTTGAAGAGATTCTCTGCATAGTCTGATGAGCCAGCAGGAGGAATATTAAAAACATCAATGTCAGGATGATCACTCCCTGGAGCAACATGGTCACGGGGACATAGGAGGGCAGGGTAGTAGCGGTTGGCACGCTCTTTGCATCGTCCTAGAATGCCACAGTAGAGTCGGCAACCATTCTTGCCACTGTGGCCAACCATTCCATCCCAATAGACCAATCCTGGGCCATCAGCTGTTGTAAAAAGCAAGTATATCCCAGAGAGGTGGCATGAGTCAGTGAGGGGATCCCAGACAGAAAGGCCTTCATGCTGGATTGCAGCAAGGTGATGGAAGCCAGGGAACAGGAAGGAGTCAAGCACCTTGGGTTTTTTTGGACCAGGTATGAAGCCACCAGGTAGAACATTCAGCTTGCGATAGCGTTGACCAGGACAGAGATTTCCAATAATCCATACATACATCCAGCAATCAGATTCCTTGCTGTCAAATAATTGTGCCCCATCCAGTGACACCATGAGGACAATGTCATGTTCCTTAATGTCACCAGCTAAAACAGCACCTAGATAATCCCAGCCCATGACAATGTCATCTATAATAGGGATCTCTGTGGAACCAGTGTTGACAATATGTTGGAGGACTTCAAGGGTCTTCTTCCAAAGGTAACCCATATCACAGGCACTCTGAGGGTTTCTGAAACGAGCCTGGAGCTGTGGACCAACAGGAATGGTTGTAAATTGCTGGGCAGGCACTTTGACACGGCCACTAGTCCCTTGAAGCTTAGCCTCATTCCACCGAGATGCATGACACATAGGACATTCATCTAATGAACTATAGGGCCCAGTGAACCCAAGACATGTATTTGGACACATATCATGCACAAGCGGCTCAATGCCAGTGTATGTTGCAATGAATTTCTCAACGCCATAGAAGGAGAGAAAATCTGCGGTGCCCAGAACCGCAGGGAAATTATGCTTTAGTGACCGAGCAATGGCTTCGTAAGCCGCTTGAGACGAATGTTCAGGTGCAAGATAGGTAGATATACTATGCCGTATAGAAGGGTTTTCGACTGTAAGCAGGGTATTGGGGGGAGAGCGGAGTCGGTGAAGAGAATCTGGACTAAGTTTGGCAACAGGATCGGTGGTAGATGCAGTTGTGAGTGCTTGCACAAATGCCAGCGTATCTCGCATGGGCTGCAAGACAGCCAATGACGATAGGTGGCCAATATCAATGATAGGGCGGGCCCGAGGCTGATATATTATGAGCCGACGTAGTTCTGATATGGGTAAACTAAGAGCACGGTGCGGGTCCGGCTCTGGCTCTGGGTTTAGGTCCAGCTCCGGCTCTGGTGACGCTTCAAGAGATTGGGGCATACGATTCGATGGACCTGGAGATCCTGGTGCAGGTCCAAGGCCAGCAGGATCTGAGTCAAACCCCTGTGACAATAGTTGGTATCAGCTACATGTCGAAACGAGACCGGGAAACTCACCTGTTGCGATAGATCCTCTTGGGGACCTTCAGACCCAGTTGCATGTCCTGCTGTGTGCGAGGGCAATGCATGGTTACGCCTACGAGCTGCAGTCCCTCTGTATCTGCGAGGCCTAGATGGAACAGGTAAATTGTCGAATTTTGCCGCTTGAATTCGTTGTCTCTCTTCCTCGGAACTTGCTTCCTGGAAGTGGCGGTACCAAGTGGCGACAGAGACAAGGTGGGGAAGTCCAAAGTTGTACTTCACACAGACGCAGTTGAGTTTCTGAGCAGAGGACCTGGTAGCCATTAGTAGGGCAGAGGGATCATGACAAGAGTACACTTAGGGAGACACGCGCCGGTGCAATCGCTGGCAAGATGCAACGTTGCGTTGCCATTACCCCATATGGCATGTTGCACGTTGCGCAGTCCGCATGGTAAAATGCAACATCACATTGGCACCGTTGTTGGTAAAGAAGTGTACATTTTGGTCGTTAACAGATGGAAACATACATGCACAGATAAATACATAAGTTAACATAAGAGATCATAGTACATCATATCCAGTATTCACTGGGGCTCACTCGTGTCCCTTGCAGTTTTGGAATGCCCATTGGCGATCTGGCAACACGCGTACGTCACTACAGTGGTAAAAAGATACCACTCTCTTCTAGCCCTCGGGAACCAAGACTCGCACGTGTTCCTTTCTTGGCGCTGATGAATTACTGTGTGCCGAATGTTGCAGCGCCTGATCTGCTAATCCCGCATTGAGGTATGGGGACACCTCCTAGTTTGTTGACCGTCTCCAAGTATTACATGGATCCAATAATTGGGAGGATTGCACACGCCTACGATTATTCGCAACGTCTAGTGATATCAAGTTGGAACTATGACCAATGGGGGAAATGCGAGAAAGGTGGCGATACAGAACTGAATTACCCTCCGTAGGGCGGTTGGGTGCGGTGTCTACTTGACAGCCAATACTTGTTACATTTCGATTTCTCATTATGCTACGTGCAATGGGGTGCCATGCAGTTTATACGCGCTTGACTAAAACTTGGTCCTGAACACGTGGTCGGATTGTACCTTCCCTTCAACGCTTTGCAACCTCGCTGTCATCCGAAACCTGGTCCCAAGACCTGTTGAGCTGAATGTCGCACTCTGTCCTTGATCCCGGTGACAGCTCTGCATTGAGCTATATCATCATACATGTGTTTTTTCCTCCCCAACTCCCCACACAAGCCGACCGTAGTGTCTTTAACGATCATGCACTAGCGCGCGCAGTTGCCAATGCCGCCCTTACATATGGTGACCATATTGGCCAAACATGTCTCGGCCAATGGGCCAGCATATCACGAATGTTGGATGATCTACAGGCCGTCATTCAGACTGAAAGCCTAAATGTGTCTCAGATTCTCACTCAGTTCTGCAACATGGATGTTGGAGGTAAGCCTTTCGGTGCCCGCGTTCTTTTAGTACCTCACAATTTACAGACGTCCTTGCGTTACCTGTCCGAGGCCAGAATGCAGGGGTCGTCTTTAGGAAGCAAAAGGAAACCACCATATATGAGTCATTTGAAGTATTTCTGAAGGCTCAAAATGTCACGACGACAGAGGGAAAACTCATTTGTTCGTATCCCGGACCGGCGATCGAGATCCCAAACCTCGTATTTGATAATCCGGACTTTCGTTCCGAGCTCGCGAATTTCCTCCATCACATGAACCACGACGACCTTACAGCTGGCGTAACTCGCCACCAGGCGGAATCATCTGATTTCAAGGATACTACCCACCCACGCTATGTCACCGAATTGCTCACTGGCATCTTGCGGAGTGTCGGCCGTCCTGCAAATGTCTCTCGCATCACAAAGCGTGTAGGTGATGATATCGTGGGCAAGGACAGTGGAGTATTACCGTGGCGACGTTCGCCCATGTGGCTCTTTATCAGAGTTGTCCTTCAGACCACGTTGGATCAATCCCCTCTTGGACACCATGTGTACAAGGAATTTATGTTGTTCTTCATGTGCTGTCTTGCACGAGAAAAGATCTGTGCAGCACTTCCAAGCGAATTCTTATGGTTCATGTCAGCCAAACTCAGTCGACGCTTGCGGAAGCTGGACCCTTCTACACCGGAGTGGCTCTCCCATGTTGTTTTGCAGACATGCACCTCCCTCCAGTCTACAATTGAAAACAGGTGGCAACTGGCCCAGGCTGCTCAGCGTACATCCCCAAACTGGGCTCCTTCCGAACTTGACTTTACCCATGATACTCGGCTGTCGCTCTCGAATAGCAGCGACTATCTGCGCGACTCCCTCGCCAGCGCCCATACCGTCCCTCATGCTATCCGTCCATTCAGTCCGAAACAACAATCTCGGGGTACTCTCAGCGACTTTCTGTCTTTTAATGGAGAATTCTTCGAGCAATCGTATCACACTGACCCCTGGGTAACACTATACGACGTCGAGCAAGCGGTCGAGAAGGGCATCGATGCTTGGGTCGATCAGGCTGCAAACAGTGAAGAAGCTTGCGTCAAATTAGAAACGCTGGCGAAGAAGTACTCCTCGAGCGCGCTGAAAACGTACGCGAACAATCCAGAACTTTTATCGGTCATGCTATTGACTATAATTGAGCTTTGGGTGGCACTTGACAAAATTGTTATCAAGGTCATACCCATGCTAGCAGATTACTCCCCGGAGGTGCCCATATATTGTCTGGAGACCCCTCTACTTCAAAAGAATGCTAGTCTCCACCGTCTTGGCCGAGCACGCGAATACTTGGCGGATCGCTACTCCCAATCACGAACCGGGTGGTCTGTTTTTTCTTCAACGATCACACCGGATAGCGTTTCCACTCGTTTCTACAGAAAATCTTCAAATCTTCGGCGACTCAAAAATGGAATCCGGAAATTGTCCTTGGATGAACTCCGTGCGATGGTCTCAGATCTGCAAATGAAGCCTCGCAGATTGCGCTACCGTGTAGGGATGTGGGACCGTATTCGCAAGCGGCTTTCGCCATCTGATCGGCTTGTGACTCAGGTTGTTTCTTTTGAGTTGTACGGCCCGATCTCCTTCGCTTTGTGGCGCACCGCCACTTTCCAGCTCTTGTTCCATCTGTGTCCTCCGTCCTCTATTCGAGATACTCTCCAAACCCAGCTCGACGATTACCATCGGACATTCCAACAGCGTCTTCACCATCACCAAAGACCACGTCTTTCTCTTTGTTTCTTCGCGGGTCCACTGCGCTTTTTGCACCCCAAATTACCTATCCCCACCGAGTGGGAGGTGGACTGCGTCAGAACCGGGCTAAAATTATTCAGCTTTAACACATTGATTCGGACGCTTTGCTCTCAGGACCTCTGTCCCAGATACTGCTCGTACAAGCTACAAAGTGGGCCATACGCAAATTTGCAGAAATATGTCGACTCGACCACTCACACATCAAACGAAGTGATTACGGACCAAACTGAATGCCATGAAGATCTTTCCATTCACGAACACGTGGCATTTGGGCACCTTCGGAGCGGCGGTCTACTCCAGTGGCTCAACGTCTTGCGAGAGTTTCGAGGGCGATCGTTGAGCTTTTCTCGTCCCGAAGTTCATATGTTGTTGGCTCAGACTGTGTCTCAGGCTGGACCATTTGAGAATTCGGAATGGACATGGCATCAGGAGATTCGCCAAGTGCCATTTTGCAATGCGCTTCTCCATGAGCTCGAGAAGATTGGCAAAGACATCGAGGCTAATTGGATGGAGGGGGTAACGATGGATACTGTATCCTTCATCCTCCGTCGTCTACTCGCATCCCGCCCCGATGATGCTGTCTCGCTGGAAGCATGCAGCCTTCTCCGCACCGTGCGTAGCAAGGTGTTTTCCTGGGTACACGATTTGTCGGCAGAGCTGGCGAAGACACCGGGGAATGAAGAGTTGCGCGGGCTTTTGCGAGACGCGGCGGCTATTTGTCGAAGTACATTCGATCTAGATGCGGCCATGATTCCATGGATCCTTGACTCTGCGGAAGATGTCGATATTCTGATTTCTTGCGCCATAATTATCCATGACCATATGCCCAGCAACCTTTCTTCCCTCCCTGCCTATTCACAACTGCTCCTTGATCGAGACCGCCGTCTATCCCTGTCGGTCGAGAGTGTCATAGCTGATCTTACTCGGAGTGAATCCGATGCGAACATTGGCAGTGACGGCATCAGCCTCGCAGTTTGCAGAATTTGGCCTGGTTACCACGCGGGCCCGAGGTGGACTCCATTGTCAGTTCCAAACTCACGCTGGCTTTCATGCGTGACCGCACCACCAGCCGGCCAGCGCTCGCAGGTTGTGCATTTCAACGTTATTGATGGGTCTCTTCTGATCGATGGCAAGCCGTTCGGGACTTGGTTGCCGAACGATATTCTGGCACATCCGCTTTACCGACTATTGTTTGGGAAGGCATGGTTTGCTATGTCTGTTGTAGCACAATATACTGACCATTATGTCTACGTGCAGGAAATACTTGCGGCCTTACCAAGTGATCTCCCAGGGATGAATTATTGTACAAGAGACTTGATCTCAGATCATCAGGTGGGCTCCTTGAGACGAAATGTTAGCACGAAACTTAGGAACCATATTCAGGTATACTTTTCGCTGAGCCACACCGGCTCGGAGCTCATGATTCGAGCAAAACGAAAGAGGAGAATCCTCGGCGATTCAGGAATAATCGAGCTCGTTCCTCACGAAAAACTGAAAAACGACCTTCCAACAACATTGATCGAGGGGCATGTTCGTTGGCTTGACCTTTCCACTTCCATCATCGAGATTCGTCCGCTAGACAGTCTTTGGGAAACATCGTCAGAAAACTGGATGCTTGACTGTACTCCTGGCCAATATCGTATGTGGAAAGGCCATGAATGCCTTGTGGACATTCGAAGCAGGTCATGGCACATGATGTCAAGTCTCCTAAGACCACTTTCGACACCACAGGAGCTTGTCGTCAGCATATCCCCTGTTGACCCCGGCCAACCTAAGTCATTGCTAAGGCTGTCCATCTTCCTTCCACGTTATGGGTTATCCTTCTATGTGGACGAGGATGGGGACCTCCAGTCCAGTAACATACGGGGAATGGTTTATGACGAAAATCAATCTGTCGAGACTTTGTTTGGGCTGGTCAATCAGCTCGTACTTCGGCCGAAAGTCAAAGATCTCCACGCCTTCGGACTCGTTCCTCGATGCGTTCTCATCCCTGATGGTGATGTTTCGTACCAGGTGGATGGTCATCATGTTCGTGTACAGATCACCACTCATCGCATTGGCTGTGAGCGGATCACGTACCAGCTCTATAAGGTCAACACCGAGCTGGGCTGCCTGACAGGGAATGGCACATTGACAAGCAAGTTGTACCTCGCTTACCTGCATGCTTTGACCAGCGGGTGTGGTGATGACCCGCTTACTGGCAGGTCTGGTGCAGAGGAAGCCCTATCAGTACTGCGATCAGCAGGTCATTGTTCAACAATGAGGTTTGACCCTCGCGACGCGGAGCTTTTGGGGCTGATCGCGTCCACATGTCCCTCGCAGAAGTGGTATTCCAGTCAATACATCCTGAAGGTGGTGGAATGGCGCTCCTTGCGGCAAGATTCACAAGAGGACGAGCTGAGCTCTCTCGCAAAGGCAATCAAGAAACGGTTTGAAATGATTCGGGAAATTTATGGGAGCCCACCCATTCTATCGTTGCAAGATTTTACCTTAGGAGACCAAGACGATCGTGTTCCACGTGTTCCGAAGCGAATCACGCACCGAGCTGCGTTTAACTCGCCATTCGGGCTTCCGGAGAAAACTGCCGAGCCGAGTCTGGATGTACGATATCCCGCGAGAGACGTTACAGCAGCCAATTCAGGGGAGACTCGCGCCTATATAGCAGCTATCTGCGTTTACCAGCGGACCGCAGCGCATACAAAAGATTTATGGAAAACTGTGGAATCGTGGAAGAAGAGAGTGTCTAGTGACACTATCGTGTCTCTCCGATATGGTAGATGGTGGTTAGCCCCTGATCTCCCGTTAATATGGCTTAAGACGTACAACCTCCTGCGAAAAAGCGACGAAAGCAAATGGTTTCAGATGCTTTTCTCGTTGCCTGCCATGGTATATGCCTTTCCGAAACTGGAATGGCTTGTTCCCGTGTTTGTGGCCTTTGCGTCGCGCCCGCAGTTCGTCTCCGAAGATCCTCCCCGTTATTGGTTCTATGAAATTTTGGACGGATGCTGTCCTTCTGTTATTTCCTTGGCTAAATACGTCGTTGATTCTGCCTATCCCTTCGAGCGAAGTCCTGAATATCTGGACACGAAATCCGGCAAAAGCAATAACACATTCCGGGAGCGCCTTGAACAATGGGAAAATTATAGTAGGAGACGCCGTTCGGATGCTGAAAGAACGGCCCAGGTATTGTTGAATGCCTGGCCATGCGAAACTCCCCCACCATGCTCGCTCAGGCCTGATTTGTACGATATAGCAGCCCTGGAAGCTAAAGTTCAGCGTCTCCTTTCAAGTTGTTTGTGCAACATCGAACTCAAGGAACACTTGACTCGTGTTCAGATGATTCTAGACGATCTACCCTCTTACCACTCACCGGATCCCGAGAGCATTCGTTACGGTTTCGGGCCCGCAAAAGGCACACCTTCTCATGTACCATGGTGTCTCGACGTTGACCAGCTATTCGCGAGACCCGCACCTTTGTTAGAAGCACATGGTGAATTGCTTCAAAATATTAAAACTGTCGAGACCACTTCACGCCCTGATCCTGCGCCACTCAGCCAATTGGTTGCTATCGTCGGCACGAACGCCACCAATCCATTCCAAGTTGAATACGTCTCGGCTCTGCGCGCTAGCGCAAAATCATTTGGAAACGACCCGTCCCTCGTAGATCACGCGATGGAGTTGCCTTCTTCCGAAACGCTCAGAACGCACTACATGGAGTGCAGAGCCCGCTACGTCGAGGCTCTTCATCGTCTGCAGTCGCATCTCGGCCCGAGGAACACTTCTGAAGAAGCAGTCAAGCAGGCAGGTCAATGGCCACACTTCACTGCCCACGCGCTTTTTCGTTGCATCGCATCGAATTCGCCGATCCCGCTCCCAGACCACTGGAAGAAGTGCATCATAAAGTTCACCCTGCTTGTCCTCCAGTTACAGCGCGCCCGAAGGATGGCTCTATTGCACTTGAATAATCTTCACGAAGAGCTCTTCAAGGAACTACAAAACGAAGGGTGTGACGGATGGGACGCAGAGGCACATCCAGACTGGCTGCTGATTCAGGTGTGTTCCACTTTCCATGAGCATACGTACTCGCTGACACCTGCATCTTCTCAGCTGGAAGGAAACTTTTTGATTCGCCGTGTCCAGGCTGAGGTTGCCAACGAAATGATTTCTCCGTCCTCTGGCACCAACACGGCAATGCAGCTGAATATGGGGGAGGGAAAGTCGTCTGTCATCGTTCCAATCGCTGTCGCAGTTCTTGCGAATGGCCAACAGCTCGTTCGGATCATCATTCCGAAGCCGTTGACGACGCAAACCCTTCGCACACTCGCAGATCGCCTCGGTGGACTCACCAGCAGGCGAATATACTATCTCCCATTCTCCCGTTCCCTCGAGATCGATGAGCGGAAAACCGAATCTCTCCGTGAGGTGATGCAGGAATGCATGCGCGAGCGTGGGGTTCTGGTCGTCCAGCCAGAGCACTTGCTGTCGCTCAAGCTAGCGAGCGTAGAGAAGAAACTACGTCAGCCAGAAAATGGTCAGGTCTCATACAAGTTACTGGGGCTTCAGAGATGGCTCCAATCTTACTCACGAGATATTCTTGATGAAAGCGACGAGATCCTGGATGTTCGGTCCCAGTTGGTGTTTACCATCGGCCACCAGCAACATATCGATGGCGCCCCTGAACGATGGACCACTACGCAGCAGGTTCTTCGCCTTGTCAGCAAACATGCGTCCTCTCTTCAGAAAAAGTTCCCACTTGGGGTAGAGTATGGACCTGGACCGTCACCTGGATCCTTTCCCCATCTTCGGATTCTGCAAAAAGAAGCG
>JBBPUI010000373.1:0-22940 GCA_038094615.1 Heimioporus aff. retisporus
CTACTTCCTCTCCCTCTCCCTCTCCCTCTCCCTCCCCAGGTCCCGTATCTCCTTCCACCTTCGTTGACTGGTGTCTCATCGACAAGGATTGATCCCACACCCGAAAGATACACATATAGTGGCGTTTCACCCGTCCATACCCCATCCCCGTTTCAATCGGCTCCACTAGCGTGACCGTTATCGGATGCAGCGATTGGACGACGATATGATATTGATACAGCTTCCCTCTTCCGGCCTCGCGCGCCTCAGTCATGGCCTTGGTCTCTTCCACGTCCAACACGTTATACTCGAGCCCGTGGCAGTGGACCTTGGCACTAGCCATATGATTCCCAGGATGCTGCACTGTGACGCCCAGCCGCTCTTGCAGGTTCAGCAGTCGGACGCTCAGGTCATCGAGCCCATGCTGTACTTGGCCCACGTATGGCAATTTATGCAGCGCCTTTCCGAGTAGCATCGTCGCTGGGACAGGCTTGACTTGCGGGGGCACAAACGGGTCGAAACATGCCGGGGAAGAAGCGAGAAACGAATTCGTCCCAGGCTTGCCCACCCAATCGAACAATGATGGATCGTCCGATTTCGCCATGATCTCGATCTGGAGACGGTAAAACGCGCTCTCGCCTTCGCCGTACAGCACGGGAAATTGCACGTCGAAAATGCCCATCAGGCAGTACGCGACATCCTCGATTTCTGTCGTCTTGCGGTGGGCGGCCCAGCTCATCCGTTGCCGCACCGTTGGCTGACGTGAGGTGGGATCAAAGTGCGTGAGTGTGGCATCGTCGATACCCGTGATCTTCGTGATCAATTTGCGAAATCCGGGAGACGCCTTGTGGTTGTCAACGGGGAGGTCGTCGAACGGGACGAACAATGTCCAATTTGATTGGAAAAAGACCAGCCGAGGTGGGGCAATCAATTCCTGCAACGTCCATCCCCTCAGAAACCAAACGCTCCTTTTCCACGCTTCGATGGAGTTGTCGCCCACGTCGACAAGATAAACGATGGTGAGATCCGAGTTTCGATACCACTTGAACATGGAGGTGAAAGACTTTTGGAGTTCCGTGGCACTGCGCTTATCGATGCAGCAAGTGTCGGACCATGCCCAGCGGAACCCACGTTCGCGCGCACGGCGACAAAATTGCTGTAGTTTTTGTGCCCCGAGGGACTCTGGGAGCGAGAAGATGTCTGTTCCATCGACGTCCTCGTGGGTCGGCTCAACCGAGTCCCACCGATGCGAAAACATGGCGTACGCAAACGCCTTTTTAACAGCATCGTACCCCTCCCCATCGGACGACTTGAAACGCGATGCGTATTCCGACTTGAACCATGCTTCGATTGCGTGTTGATCGTACAATTTACCGTCTTCAGTGCAGATCAAACGGAGCGGCATGGCTGCCTTTCTCTCGTTGATGATGTCTTGGAGAGAGATGGGGCTCATCGATGTGGCATCATCTTGCTCAGGCAGCCACGGATCGATGAGCGCCGTGTCGGTATTGGCGCGCGCGAGAGAAGGATCCCTCTCCTTTCATGTCCGTTTCGTCAGCATCGCGGGTGGCGGGCGCTAGACGCGACACGTACCTTGAACCAGTCCGCCTTGAACGATTCTGGGTCCGAGGCAGCTCTGACGAGCGCGCGTCTTAGCTGAGCCAGTTTCTGCGCCATGCGTGGATGGTGAAGCGTTCGAGGGATGTCCGCGTCTGCAGGAGAGATTTGTTTGAATCATCAAATAGGCGCGGCATCCCTGGCTTTAAAATGACCCTGGGGCTGTGACTCGCTTCTTGCCACTCTACAGCCTCCTTTGGCTCCAAGGGGCGGGGCAAAGACTGCCAAAACATACCTAATCCGTCGTCCTCTGTCAGAGACATCAAGGGTGCGTGTGAGCATGTCCCAAGTGGTGTCTCTCAAGGCTTGGCGCGCCTCCAGTCCACCTGGGAACACGAGCAACCGTTGCCCGGTCATGCTTCGTGGCCAAGCAAGGTGAAATTCGACGTCTATAGATTCCGATGATGCATCAGTTCAAATCATAGAAACCAACAGAGTTGAAATTGACCACAGCCAGGATCTTGAGGGCGCTTTTAATTAATAAACAATTTGAACGCCAGCAGAGAAATATCGAATTTGTGGCGCGCAAGGTCTCTCACGGGGGCGGATGTATCTTTGTGTGACATTTTGCAAAACATATTGCCATCCGGGATTGCATGACCACATAGTACAGGGCTGCAGCGAACGTTCCATTTGTCGTGAGCGCGGACCCTATACTAAAGTTCATCATTTGTCATCCGTATCGCTCGGGCGGTAATCTGTGCTGAGCCGCTCACTCTGACTGATCCACATGTGTGGGCTGCTTGTTCTCCGCCCCATCAGCAGATGGTGGTTCGTGATAGACGCTTGATAGAACAGGAAAATGCAGTGAAAGAATTGCACAGGATGTGGGCATGCGTATCACTAGCCAGGCACAAAATGAAACGGACAAAGTACTCGAAGTGGCTGCCCGCGAGTGACGTGGTACAAATACTAAAAAGCCCGAGATCCGACGGAACACACGTTGATCAACGTGATCCATGCAAACCTGCATCAGACCGAAGCGCGAATGCGATCTCAAGATAGCACGGTGAGCATCCAAGACGTGCAAAAAAAAGGACAACAGGACGTAGGCGTACGCGTACCCCGACGATTGACACACTATACTGCACACAATAATAGGTAATATATAGGTTGAAAAAAAAAATCAAGGCGTGAATAGCAGCGATAGATGCCATGAAATGAGTGGTAGCGAAGGGAGAAGAGAGGGAGAGAAGGGGGTAAACCAGTACCAAATCATGGCGAGCCGCACGAACAGGTATTCACAACAGCGTCAATGATGGCAAAAAATAAAAGTGGAAAAACGTGAAAACATCAAGAACGAGATGCATCCGTACAAGCGTCGACGAGATAAAATGGGAAAATTTTAATTTTGGATGACGGTGAAAATCTAACGGCGATTGGGCCGCGTCGGTGGGTAGGGAAAGGCGGCAACGCTGATTGCAGAGTCACCATCTTCCACCGTCCCACGAGAGTAAACGGACGATTGCACAGACACGATTCGGTCCTTGTCGCTGGGCGTCGGCGGTACTTGGAGAGCAGCAATCAAAGACCGGATCGCCTCGGATGAGTCGCGGGGTGCGCTGGTGTCGGCAAACGGATTTTCGCTTTCGCGGGGGCTTGCAAGCAACGTGCGGCGGACGGGATAGTCGCGACCACTAAAGAAGGGATTTTGGGTGCGGACGCTGCTTTTGACAGAGCTCCGCCCGTCCGAAAAGGGATTTTGGAGTTCCTCCACTTCCGAGCCGACTTGGCTGACGTGAAGTACCTCGGCGCTCTCCCAACGATGCGTCGACATGATGGCGGGTGGCGTCGACCGCTCGGTCGCCATCATGACGGGTGACATGGAGTTAGATAGGCTGGAATGCAGCGAGAAGAACGAGTCTCCACCGATGGTATCTCCATCCAAGGAGATGGGCGGCGTCATGTCCACATTACGTCCCACAAGCCGTAACACCGGGGCAGGTTTGGCAACCTTGTCGTCCGCGACTGAGCTGTTGGCGTTTTGGGACGCCATCTCGGCGGCCAAGCCCGGGTGGTACTTTGCAAAATTTTGCATGGTCCCGACCGATTCGCGGTTAAAGGCTACAGATTTCTCTCCCGAAGAGTTGCTATTCGTGCGACGAAACATGGCGCCGAGCGGGCCCGACAGAGGACGCTGCTTCATAGAATGATCACCACTGTCGGCTATTCGTTCCCAGGCTTCCTGATGGGAACGACGTCGTGAGACATTATTGACAGTGTTGCGAGATTTGGTGTGCTGGGTGGGAGAACGTCGATGGCGCTTGGAACAGTAGTAGGCAAGCAGTACGGATAGACCGAGGGCGATGAGTGAGGCGGCGCAGGCCCCAATCACTGTTCCTATCGAAATTTGGTTGTTAGACGTGCCACCCCCAACTGTGGAGGCGGAGGCGGAGGCAGTGGATGATGGCGTGGTGGACGTTGGGGTGGAAAGAGTATCAGGCGCCGAGGAAGCAAGGAGAGGGATACCCGTCTCAGCAGAGGGGGGATTGGTGAGCGAGGCGGTGTTTTGCGCGAGGACGGAGTTGGTTGGAGTGGGATCGCTCTCTACTACGGAGCCTGAGAGGGGGAGATAGCCATCCCGTTTGCGCAACACTCTGTGCTTGTGGAGCGACATGAGACGCGGCGTGGCGAGGCGCGGAAAGGAGGGAAGAGGGCGAAAGGACTGATACAGAAAGGAGTGAACTGCGAAGTAGCCCTTCGCAGAAGGGTTGGAACCACAAGCGTAAATGAATAGTGAAATTCCACCAGTGAAAGCCAGGAAAAACGAAAGGGCAGTAGACTCGTCTGGGAGCCGGAACTAGTCTAGATGCGTAATATGAATTTGTTCGCTTCCGTGAGTTGTCGTCAGATACTTACGGCGTGCTCCCAGTGGGTCAAAGAGGCGCGACCAGACGCTGCCAGTGGGCGGCGTCGTGTTCGAGCAACGTTGAAGGGGCAGATACTTACAGAAGGAAAGAAAGCCGTAACAAGTCGGGCGTTGCGAAGGAGCAACAGACGATCATGTCTTGTCACCAAAGTAACCGGCAAACATGAAGCACTGTACTAGTACATAATGAGTACACTAAGTTGGCTGGACCTTTGCTAGCAACTCTTCGTATTCTGGAAACAATAGCGTCGTCATCTCTCCCACAAACGACCTCAGTACCGCGCTCTTCAAAATCAGATCCACAAAGTACGGATTCCCACCCAATGAGAGCGCGTTGGCGAGGAACCCATATACAGTTAGATCAATGCGTGAGGGAATTTCTCCGCCGTGAAAATACTTGGTTTCAGCGTACTTGGCCTCGAGCACTTCAGCGGCTTCCTTTTGCAAACGGTGCACTTCCTCGGGCGTATGCCGCCCAATCCCGACACTGTACAGCACGCCAGTGGTCCTCCACCTGAAATACCATGCTACAAACGACCGCAAGGGCCATGGGACGTCGCCAAAGGTCTCTTGCATCGTGATCGCATAATTCGCCTCCACGTACCACCGGTCGTACACGATCGCGGGATACACGACTTCTTCGACGTACCCCTGGAACGCCCTCGACTCGGCCCTCTGAGCCTTGGTCAGACTGGCGAGTTCATCGGGATCCTTGACGAGGCCGTGCTCGACGAGGTATTGGATGATAAAGTGCGAGTCGGCTACGGTGATGGTCTGGCCGTCGTGCGTGATCTCCGCATAGGGTACCTTTCCTTTCGGAGCCTTGAACGGATACGTGTCACGGAGCTCGTACGGGATCTTGCTATATCTCAGAAACGTCTCCAATTTTTGGCAGAAACCGGAGGGGCTCGGGCAATTAGGTTTCTTGGGTACACCCAGAAGGACCACGTTGGGACTCGCCGCCATCTGTCCGCCGTGTCAAACGTGATGCGGCCACATGAACGTCGTCCATACGCACCTGTCTGTTCTGTCAGTCGATATGTTCCAGGGCGTACCTTGCAAGCCAGTTGGCCCCGCATTTAGGGACGGTGGCCCTTGCTGCTTGCTCAGCAAAGACTTGGCCTCCGCAGTCGACTGGCGGTGCACGGCGATCCAAATAGTACCTGGGGGCTGTGCGAAGGACATCGCTTAGGTCGTCATGTCAGCGCCAAAGCCCCAGATCTCCGTCCTCTACTTTGCAGCCGCGTCCACGTCGACGGGTCTCTTTGAACAGTCTGTCGCACTCCCTGTGTCCGATGTAGATCCCTCGCGAGGCTTCCCACTTGCATCGCTCGCCGCGTTCCTCGTCTCGCTACACCCCAACACGAGTCTAGACAAAGTCTTGGAGACGAGCCAGTGGAGCGTGAATGCGGAGATGATACCCGAATCGGACGTACCTTTGGTCTATTTACATGGCGGCGAAGAGGTGGCCGTGATATGCCCCGTCTCGGGTGGTTAGATTGAGGTTTGGCCCTCTCTTATCATCGTGATCGACCTTTTGTTCACACCTCTCGCTGGCAGTACTACGTATCAACGTTGTTCGTATTTTTAAGAGAGTCCACTCCCACACAGTGTGCACACATCCATCTCTGTCATGTCTGCATTCACAGCGCGCCGATTGACCCCAACCACATTCCTCATCAAAGAATGGGACGACATCTGGGGCGAGCACCCCTTCATCTACGCCAAGATCGTACCCGCTGCACACACCCTCCTTCTCCTCGACACCGGATGCGGCGGGAGGACAGACAACCCTGACATTCATCTCAAAGACCTCCGCACATTCATCGAGACCGTCCCTGTAGACGACAACGATGGAGTGCCTCTCAATCCAGACGGCACATTCTCCTACGTCGTCGTGCAATCGCACTGTCACTACGATCACATTCGTACGTCACCGTCCACGAATCGCAGGGCCTGACACGATCATGCGTAGTTGGCGTCGAGGCCTTCGCGATCGATAGTCCCGTCCTCGGCTCGAGTTACGATCCCACCTTTGCCTCACCCCAAAACCTGTCTCGCCACTCTCTCTGCGACAATCTCAACGTGCACACACCATCCTACACGCTCGACCTCGTCCCCCATCTCCATACCATCAAGTCCTCTGACAACGTCCCTCTAGGCGTCACCGTCCTGCACACCCCGGGACATACGCCAGATGAATTAGCCTTGTGGGATGAAAACGAGCGCATGCTGTACGTCGGAGATACCCTCTATGAGCACGAGCCCATCATATTTCCACAAGAGGGCTCGCTCCCGGTGTGGTTCTCGACCATCCATGACTTGTTGTCATTCGTCCAAGGTCAACCAAGCCCTAGCCAAGTAATGATAAATTGCGGACATGCCACGGCGATGAAACCTGCCGTCGAGGTCCTTGAGGCCACAGAGGCATTCATGAACGACGTCTTGTCGAGGAAAGAACCATTGAGAGCGAGGTACCAGATGCAGAACGTTTGGATAGTCGAGTATAAGCAAGCAAGCGGTCGGTTTTCGCTGAGATGCCCGGAAAGGCTAGTGTCGGAGGCAAGAAACACTTCAATTTAGACTATCTAGTGCATGTCGTTCGAAACGTACCATGTCAGGTTCCAAAACGAGCGATCAGTCACTGCTTTTTGAAGATATCTCGTTCCAGCTGAGCGAGAAATGCGTCGGCGTCGGATTGGCCCGCTGTGCGACCCGTCTCCGGATGTTTGGGGGTACGCGAAGTCGGTACAACTGCTTTCTTCTCCAACGTCGCAAATGGATCACCAGCCACAGCTACAAACGTCGCTGGAGGTGACACACTGGTTGTCGATTTCGATACCTCACCCTCTGACATTCCCTTGGTCTTTCTCCGCTTCGCTTCCAACAAAGCGCGCCTTGCCTCTAGCTCCCGCTTCCGCTTTTCCTGCGCTCGGTTCGTCGACGGCGCACTCTCACGCATCCCTTCTACCTCACCCGGTCGGATATCTGTCGCGCCCGTGTCCTCTCGTGTCTTCTTTGTCTCCTCGCGGGCCTCCTTGAGCGCCTCCATCTGCTCCCTTCTCGTTTCTTCGTCGCCAGAGAACTGGTAAAACGCAGCACCCTTGGCGCGCGGCTCCCTCGTCGAATCGTAGTGAGACGACAGAGGGTTATTCTCTTCTGCAAATTCTTCCTGTACAGCCTTGATACGCTCGGCGGATGGCTCATAGACGGGAAAGAAGTTGACAGGATTGTCTACAAAGAGGATCGGTGAGATAGATAGCTGTCACACTCGGACGCATATACGCACGAATGATGTCCCTGTACCCATTCTACGCGTGAGACTTCGTTTGGAAATGAAACTGAAAGCACTTACGCATCGTCGACGTCTTCCTCCTCGTCTTTCGATTTGGGCAGTAGATGCCGTGGCACCTCTGACCGCCTGCTCGTGCGCACCCGTCCAAACTCGTCTTCGTATTCAATTATCGGGTCGTCCTGCCGCCAGCAGTGTCAACATCACGCACGATTGAGGAAAAAGCACCCACCTCATCCCCGTCAGGTCTCCCAGGCACCGACAACGACTCGTCCACGTCATCACTATCCGACTCATAGTGATCGACGCCCTTCAAGTCAAACTACCGCCGGGAGGTCAGCACGCAAGCGCAGCCATGCAATGCCACGTACGTCCACCAACAACGCATCGTACTGCTTCTCGCTCAACCCGCCCGACTTGCCCCTCATCAGTTTGTCATACACCTTGGCTTTCCGTTCCAACGCCGCCCGCGCGGATTCGACCGTCACCTTGCTCACCGCTTCGAGCTCCGCGTCGCGCGCCGCGCGACCCTCGACGCCCTTGTTCGATCGGGCCCATACCGTCGGTTTCTGAATCGGGGGTCGTTGTACACGACAACTGGGGCGGGAGAGGGGAGCGTACCTTGTCAGGCCGTGAGCGTCCTTCGTAAGTGGGGCCGCCCGCCGCTTTCGACCGCGCAAACTCGTCTGATTTTTTGGCGAGCTCGGCTTTCAGGTCGAAAAAGGATGTGACGCTGACGCCCGCCGCTTTTGCCTTGTCAGTTGGGGGCATCGAGGGTATCTTCGAGCAAGGTAATAGGTGATCACGTGATGATCCCATTAACTTATCATTACCAAAATTACCTAATCAGAAAACCATTAGAAAACACATTGCTCTCGGGTACCCATACCATCTACTCCTGACCCGCAGGTTGCTCACAGGTTACCCAGGTAAACCCCTACCAACCGTTAGCCCTAAGCAGGAGCGGGAGAGAATGATGTCGGGCAGAAAGCGAGGATGGCAGCCATCATGCCCCTTGTTTCGATAGTGTCGGAATTAACCTGAAACGGGCAATCACAGGCTGGACCACTTCTTCCAGGACTTTTCAAATTATATCGAACGAGTTCAAGTAATGTGTACCAAATCGGTAGTCCGATCAGTAGCTGGCGGGTAAAGTATAAAAACGGGGCGGGCCAGTCTCCTCGGAGTTCGTGAGTCGCTCTACCCACTGGGCGCTGTGCCATGCTTCGGGCGCTTGTCCTCACATTTCTTGCGATAATTTTACTCGTCGGCCTCAGGCTCAATGTCCACTTGTTGCTGGACTCTGTCGGCTGTCACCGTCGACAGAACAAGAGCCTAGCAATTACCAACGATGACTCTGTGGAATGGAACATCGACGAATATCCAAGTATCGACGCAACCGATCACCTTATTTTCGAGACAGTACATTCGCTACTCCAGCGTTGGCCCAACGCCCGTATGAGGAATGGTGCGCAATATGCACACCCAATTAATTTTTAACAGCATACGCATTTTCCTCTAGGCCATAACGTTGTACCAGGAATCATCCCGACAGGGACGCTGCTCTACCATGGCTCAGATCAAAGGGAATTACCACAAGGTCCAGAGTGGGTTTCCATGGACCCCGAATTTTCGTACATCTTTTGCGGGGAGAAATCGCCGCAACAAGGATGCTGGCAAATGACACTCGTGACAACCCGCCCACTCAAAGTCGTATATTTTGACGGGCACAGTGCAGCGAAGCTCCCGGACGGCGTATTGGATACACAAGACCTCGTTATCTGGGGCGGGATACCCCCCAATAGTGAATGGGATGAGATTCGGCGGATTAAAGACATCTGTAGATGGGGAGAGGTTTTTGGTGTCGACGGTTTTGTGAGGTGGGCAGTCACCTTTTCCGGCACGAGTTATACGCTAAAATTTATCACAGGATGTCGGTAGATTTGTGAGTAATTATTCTGCTCGTCACTGCTTGATGTCGCTCAAGGGTTTAAGTGAGGTCATGCTTTGTAATTTTACTTCTGGAGTGATGAGGGCATTCCTTTTGAATCTACCACATGTGGGAAAGCCTACAGAAATGACAGGTGGGCATCCGCAATCAAGGGTTTGTTCGACAAATGCTTAGGTAGCTTCTACAGGGGGACTACCTATCTTCCAAAACTTTGTTGCTGGGTCCTGGCATAATCGTTTCCCCGGCGAGACGCGAGTTCAACTGGATCTGGCTGGGATGGTTTCCTTCTATGATACGAACCTTGTGCCTTCACTAGTTGCCGTTCGTGCCGGCCAGGAGAGGTGGGAACATCGTGCACAAAACATATCCGGCAGGGATCTGTCCGCTCTCAAGTCAAGGCTGGAAGAATCGCTTATCAGGCCTCCGGGGAATTCAAGCGGAATCGATTGGAAGACACTAATCCAGATTATAGTCGACCGATTCGCTGGACGACTCGAGCTGACGCGCTACCTCCTGAACACATCGACCACGGATTCGAATGCAATTCTCGATGCAGCGAACCAAACTCAGACTCAGCTCAGAGTTATGTTGACGCCCCACATTCTTCTCTCAGCCATGCCGACCGACCCATTGAGCAACACGGACTTGGCCTGGGTAACTCCCATATACAAGCTTTGCGCAACAACGCATACCCACTGGATGGACGCTCTGTTGGGCTCTATGACCAATTCTGAGAGATTGATTTTGCAGGCGGTACGAGGAACCAGCCGGGAGATTTGCCGTGTGGTGACAAAGATGTGGGCTGCTGGAGTGTATGCGGGCATCGACGCATCGTTGAACACCAAGGAGTTTCCCGATACTGCCGAGGTTACGCGCGTGTGGAAGACCTGGGGAGAAGACTTGAACCGGCTGATGGCGTGGCTCGACTGGAGCATCTGGGTGAAATGCAATCCCGAGTGTAGTCCCGAGGTACGTCTTTGCTTCGTTCGACCCCCGATCTTTATGTCGTGACTCCGAGTATCAATATTAAACAGGAGATATGCTACTTACCGATGTGGCCTCTTGGTTTTCCTGACATTCCTCCGCCAGTACGCATGCCCTCTGAAGATGAAGTGCAGGAACACTTTAAAGCACCAACAACGCCGCAAGGACGCCTGGTAGGGAACAACCAGAAATACATCGAGTCTGAACTGGACGGGTCGATTCGCCCACAACCGAGATGCATCAGACAAGTTGACACATTCGAATTTTGATCTTGACAGTTGGTGACCTAGTTGATGCAAATGGGTAGTATTCGAGTCGCATATGCTATCGCTACGTTGTTTCGATTTTCTGTCTCTACGCGCAAAATATACTTATTTATCACAACCGACATCAACGACGACAGGGACATTGTTCGAAATTGCCTTGTGACCAACTCGGATGCTGTCCATGAATACCTGCCAGAAGCCCTGAAGAGCTCGAATTGTGGAATCTGATGCTGAAACTTGCTGGATGGTTTGCAGGTGCAAGATAAAATCTCCGGCATGTAAATACTAGTTTCCACCGAGATACGGCTTGGCTTCGCCATCAACAAGTTGGAACGAGAATACCAGTTCAACCACCTACACAGTGATGGTGTCAAAGGCAACTGTAAAAGACATGAAGGCAAGCACTCGTGAACAGGTCACAGGACCAGACCTGAAAAGTATTGGGCAGGGGTGCCCGGCATGATAGTGCCACACCCGATATGAGTTCCCGAAGCCAAGGGGACATCATTGTCTACCTTCTTCATGCTGGCATGCGAGGAATGTTTCTGTTGTGATTCACAATGGTGTAACGCACTTTCCTGAAATAGTCTTCAAGTTAGGCACATTAATCTCCCGGGCCGCACGACATATGCCTCGACCGACTCGACGTGAGAGTTGACCTTGTCAACACTAATGGTTTTATCTGCATCCACAAACCGACAGTGCTTGATAAGTCTGCAGTGCAAGTCCTCTGATCGCCAGGATGAGGTGTTGCCATGGCCAAAACGACCATCGACAAAGCTCGCAGCGAGAGTAAAGTGCATGGTAGCAAAGATAGCATCACAAAGGAACAGGCTGAACTCCGGATTGTCTACCTGCGACGGTTGGGGATCGGATGACACCATCAAGTAGTTACCATCGTAGAACATGAATATCGACGCCATTCACGAGCACCGATGCCGCCCGATTGGACCCACGTTCGAATAGATTCCCCGCCTAATGGAGATGGGTTAGCCAAGGATCCAACCCGCCGTTCCGCAGCGTCATGCGCCTTCGCTCAGAATGGGCTCGACGCTCTCATCGCACCTCTTGTAGGCTGGTCCTCAATCCCGCCGCGCCCGCAAGCACAGCCCCTTGCGCGCGTAGACTACTTGCCAGATATGCCCACGAGAGATGCCCTAATGAGTTCGCCGACGCATCTACACCAAATAAGCGGAGAGGAGTTGTAGACAACGGCATTCTTGAGTATGCATACGAAGCGTTATGTCCGAATCGGACCTTGCGGTACTGGATTGTTCATTTGCGGATCTTGCACGAGATCCGGCGCCAGTTTGTTGCCCGTTAACTATCATGAAGTTGTGATCAGCGAACAATGGAATCAGTCAATCCAAAACTGGATGCTGATACATGGTAGGACCGAAAAGACGTCCGCATTACTTCGATTCCAGGCGCATAGTCAAATACATTTCGGTATCACAAACTCGAGTCAAAGCACGAGTGGTGCCAATGAAGAGGTGGTATTTTCCAGTCATCCGGGACCGTCCCCAAGGGCTCCGTCGATAAGGAGCCCCAACGTATGAGACTGCTCTGCCCAGGACCACTAGCAAGCAGAAAATACCCGACCTGTAAACCGCCAAAGTCAAACGTGGCATACACGGTTTGCAGGAAGATCGCCCCGACAACCCACGTCCTATCGACTCAGTCCGGTCATGCTAGGAAAAGACATGTTCAACGACGGTTGGAAAAAGCGGGCAAAGGGTCCATACCGTTGACGAACGTCCATGGCAAGAACGTTACTGTAGTACTCCGGTGATCCGCCCTCAACCGGCCCGAGGTTGACCTGGTCGAAAGGCATTGAAAATATGCGCCGGGAGCCGTCCCCTTGCTGTCGCGCCATTCAATGTATGGTCAACTGAGATGAGTGGCCCACGCGTGGCACGTGGGTAGGTGGTAATGAAGATCGACGGTCGGGGGGTCAGCCGTTGTGGGGGGCACTCAGGGCGCCTTAAGGCCTCAGTTCAACGAGCTCCCAGGAGCGAGGTGTCCTTGGTATGGTGTGTATAGGGAGAGCCATAATCGCTGTGAAGGTCTATCGTTACCTAATACGTTGTGGCGGTCTTAGCCAACACACAATTGTACATATTAAAATTAAAATAAAAAAAACAAACAAACAACAAAAACTTTGACCATGCGCGTGATCCATCATGACTTCTGGTAAAAAAAAAAGGGGGGGTCTCCGGACGTTTTGGTTGTAGAAGACATCTAAGACCCAAGCTAAATCATTACACTTTGATATAATATGATCGATATGCTCAAACCAGTCCACTTTGCCCGATGTTGAAACAGCATCATCCCGATCAGCGGCTTTATAACTTCGCACTGTTCGACACTAGCCCCGTTTGGTTTTTCTAACCCAAGGGGTTGAACCTTGAACTTGCAGGGACTTACTCAGTCCAATTGATATCCCCTTCGGGCCTCATGGTCTCGCACAAAAGATATTGTTGACCAGTTACCAGGTTGCGATTGTGATCAACGTGGCAGCTCTCCAACGTAACATTCCGTCAACTTGCCAGCCAAGCGTTCATATCTCGTGCAGATTTCCATCATCATCTTATTCTTGGTACGTCACCGCCTCGAAACAAGCGATCAGACAAACTTTAACATCGCAAGGTTAATTAGAGTTTCGCCTACGATAAACTACAGTGTGCATATTTCTGTTAAACGTGCCATGATTCATGAAGAAAAAAAAAGAGGAGAGAAAGCTTTTATAAGTCCGTTTAATGAAGAGAACGGGGATCAGAACGGCGAATAAATAACAAGGCTACAAAACGCAATACTCGTGACCAGCGTGGATCGCATGATTGCAAGCCAAACATGGACATATCACGTGCAAAGGCATATCAAATCGAGATGCCCCAAGGGCAAAAAAAAACAGAAAGGAAACGAGGAAAAAGAGAAACAGGAAAATAAACGCACACCTCAGCGCTGCATAAACCTCTCATACTTTTTATCCGCAGGTGACGTTGTCGCCATGTGTCGCTCGTCCGCCCTGTCTCGTTCAAACGACGGCAGTGGAGTAATCGCGCTTCCTCCTGATGTCATGGCTGGCGTCGTTACGTACCCATAGGGTCCTAATCGAGACGACGACAAGACCGATTCGTCAGGTCCCCGGAAAGGTCGTTGCGTAGCCGCATTGGACAACGGAGATGGCGTCGGATGGAACGGGTTCGCACCATGGTGAAATTGCATCCGTCCTTCATTCCGTATCCCATGGCTCGGTGGTGGCGGCGGCGGATGTGGGTAATGAACAAAGTTTAGCGCGTTCGACGGCGGTGACGGGGACGGTTCGGGTGCGACCGGGCTATGTTGAGAGAACACTTCGCTTCCAGACGCCGAATCAACAGACGAAGTCGATGCGAACGAGGCACTCTCAAATGCACTCTGTCTCGTCCCCGATCCAGTGATCGCAATCGGCGATGATTGACTCGGGTTTCCCTCTTCCTTGACCGCGATCACGCCCGCTCTATCCTTCTTTCGGCGTTGGGCCGTCACCACGTGTCCCTCTTTTTTCGCACGAGAGCGAGCATAGCGGAGACCGCACCTGAACCACGACACATGTCAGGCGTCATTTCATGACACAAAAAATGTGCGCTATTACGAACGCGTTACAAAGCTCTTTTTTGCCGCTCGGGCCCTTCCTCCATTCTGGGCTAGACGTCGCCTTGCAGCTCGTGCACCGCAGAACGCCAACAGGGCGATTGCTACTGCGACCGCTAACTGGTTCCCGCGAGGAACCTGGGCTTACCCGGTGCCGTGGCGGGGGTACAACGTCCGCGGGCGAAGTAATGGGCAACCCAATATTGTCTGCCCGGTGCCTGTCGCCGTAATCCAAGTCCGGACTTGGCGTAGGCTGGTAGCTGTGCTGGGCGCCGCGTGCGTCTCCGTAATTCGGCGTTTCTGACGGCCGGCCCGAAGGTGTTGTTGCGTACGAAGTTTCACGCAGCGTACACGGACCAGAGAGGGTGCTGAGCGTGTTTGTTGGACTGCTGTTCTGCGGCCACCGGTTATAATTCAAGAATGAGGATGTATCTGGATGACCCGACCACTGCGGAGACGAATATGACGGTAAAGAGCCGACGAAATGGCCGTAAGAAGGTGATGGTGCGTTAACCGGAGGCAACGTATAGGAACTTGGCGGAACATCATACGGATGCTGGGTGTGGTGCGATGCATACCCGTCCTGGACCCGGCTCGCATACGACGGATGAGCTGATGTTCCGGTACTATTGCGGGGGCCGTTCTGGATGGTATGACAGGCAAACATGATTGTGCCTAAGGTGGGTGTAAGCAACGCATGGCATGACGTCAAACGAACCACAGACCATGAGGTATGAAAACGCTCTCGACTTCACCAACAACGGTCGGCATCGTGCCAACAATCCGCCATCTTCTCGTACAGCTAGTTTTGGCGCTAGTGTCGTGCGTGGACGTCTGCACCGCGGATGCACGCTTGGCGAACTCCTTTGGGGACGGTTTGTTGGAGTACTCGTGGCTGGAGTCTGGCGGCCAGCTGAAGAGGACCTTGTAGTCTTGGAGACTAGTATTGGAGAGAATTTGAAAAACACGGGTGAGCACGCCAGGCTGCGGGCAATAACAACGGAGCCTTTGGTCGAGGAGCGATAGTTGCTCTGGACTCATTGCCGGGGTGCCACACCAGTTGGACCATGGCGTCTTGTGCTGTTCATCATTGTCCGCCGGGACCAGGTCGACAACGGCATGGATGAAACACAAGACGAGACCCTCGGTAGCCCAGCTGATGACAATATCGACAGCCATATAGTGGCTGTCCAAGGCGATCTTGTCGCCATCGCTCCACTGTGGCAGGGGGCCAGAGTAACCGAGGAAACGGCGAACCCTCGAAAGACGACAGTACCTAACCCTGGTGAAAGGGTTAGGTATAGGGTGGAGCGATAATGGGCAAAGACGGACCTAGTTACGGTGCCATGCATTGTGCGTTGTTCGAGGGCCTCTGAGAGGTCTGCTCTGGCAGAGGCCTGCTCCTCTGGATGGACAAAATTGAGGAGAGACTTGCCGATGAGCTGTTCCGCCTGATCCTCGAGATGACTGGAGAGGACGGGGTCGAGGTAAATGAAGTGCAAATCGGACGATAACAAGGACCAGTCTGAGATGTGGGATCAATAAAGACGGAATCAAGAGAGTGGAATGGAGAAAAGACGGGATGATCGGAGGTCCGACCGGCAAACAATGGTGAAAGCTGGATATGAAAAGGAAGGACAAAAGGGACATACAACAGCGGGTTTCGCCACCTTTTGGCTGGGGATGGGACGTGGCATCGGGGGCAAAGACGGTGGGCATGGATGTGGCGGAGGGGGTGGGGGTGTGCTGGTGAGGGTAGGCTGGGAAGGAGGAAAGGGGTAAGTGGGATCTAGGAGGCTGGTTATGTATGGAAGGGGAGGGAGGAAGAGTCTGGTGCGAGACGCCTCGTTGAGATGGCATGAGGAAGCTCATGGTTGGCAGCTGATGGAAGAGATTGCGTACGTGAGCACCAAGAATAGGATAGAGAGATGGTGCAGCACGGCGAGACCAAGTACGGGGATCTGAATACGGAATTGATCGAGAGGTGAGCGGGAAGAGAAAGACCGGCCGAGAAGGAGTGGCGGTGGGGGGTGTTTATGAGGCGGGCAAGTGGGGCAGCTGGGGGGAGGAGAAGCTGGTGAGTGTCAAAGTCTGAGTTGATCATAAACACATACGGGCTGATTAAATATCAAGTTGGAGCTGAATAATAACAATATTAGTATGCTACTCGGCGCCGAGCAGAGCAGAGCGGCACCCGTACTAGCAGTGGTACAGTGGCTCGACGTGGAACATGCGCACCACCGGCCTGCGTGGAGGACGACGGTGACGGTGCCGAGCGAGCGAGAGGGTCCGATCAACTGAGATCCGGCTAGGAGATCCTCATGACATTACGAACTCATTACTTATTCGACTTGGAGGGTGGTACATACCATTACAGAGCGACCCGCGCCCTCCTTCTCCTTCTCCTCCTGCCTCGCAAGGGTGGGTCACGGCCAGATTTTCATGTATCTACCACGCCCTCCCCGTCACATTCAGTGCTAGCTGAGTACGGCAACCGTCCATTTACACCAGAGTTGCCTTTTTCAGTAGGGGCTTCTCTAGATAACGTCTCACGACGGCGATCGCGATCGCAGATATTCATATGGCAGACCAGAAAAACATCTGGGTCGCTGCTGCAGATGGCGACCTCGCCCGTGTGCAGGTCCGTGCGCGCCCTCGTCCATGCCGTCCTGCTCACCGGCCCTGCAGGAGCTCGTCGAGCAGCAATGCACGTCCCGTTTCATCCTCGCTCGTGCCCACCTTTCTGAACAGCGTCTAGCCATCTCTCCGAATGCACCGGACCCTTTCACATACACCCCCATGCACGCAGCAGCCTCGTACGGCCAGCTGGACGTTTTGGCTTATCTTGTCCAGCGCGGTATGCCCCCCGCACTCTCAGTCACATCTCCTTTTCTCATCCGCCCCCTCAGGTGGTGACGTAAACATCACCGATGAAGATGGCGACACGCCACTATACACCGTCGAGAACGTCGACACTGCGCAGTGGCTTATCGAACATGGTGCCGTCATCGACCGGCGCAACGCCCAAAATTACTCCGTAGGCCCTCTTTCCACTTCATCTTCATTCCCCTCGCCCCTCATCATCGCCCCACAGCCAATCGACCACCTCGACGAGGATTTCCCCGACGTCGCTGCCTTTTTGCGCGACCGATTACACTCCTCGGCCAGTCCGAGCACCACTACCACCACCACCACCTCTCCCCCCCAGCATCACCTCTCGCAGCATTCTCAAAACGCCGCATCAGAAACTTTGACGTCTAATTTGATCCAGTCCGTCAGTGACATCATGCAACGTGCACACACAGAAGGGACGGACCCAGAAGAAGAGCTCAGGGCTGCCGTCAGCCGAACTGTTCTCGAAGGAGTCCTGACCGGGTATGAGCTTTCCACCCAAGACGGCGCGGACTCCGCAAACCACCAGGACCAACAATCGAAGCGACCCAGAATGAATGGCTTTCACGACCCATGAGTGCATTCATACACTGTCCATAGCTCTCTCGTACTACTCTTCGTACCTCGACTGCAATCCGTTCCGGTGATCACGATCACCTGAGCGATCGATCGCAATGATCAGACGCTATTATTGTCAATCCAAGCCATGACACTCCTCTCCAACCATTGAACTGAAACGCCCTTATGGAATTCGATAGCGGGACGACTCGGTCCATCCCCTCGGAGTACGGGAGGGGCCATACCACGCAGACCCACCCATTCCCCAGGGCCGCAGCCCGCCTGATAAAACATCAGAACGGCGAACATGCACCCCTCCCATGACGCGCGAGAACGTGAGCACATCGCGCGTTGTGGGCGTCGCGGCATGCCAGTGGGTATTCCTGCTGCATATTCTGTCCATATTGATAATATGGACATCCTTGGTCGCCTGCATCAATTGCAATTTTCAATTCGAAGTACTCCACCCATAATTATGCGCACATTGAAGGCGACAGGGAAGAGCTCTTCTTGACCAATCGTCGTCCGGGTTTTTTTCCTTTGCTACCCTCGACCGCGGGGATCCTGTGCGTGTTCCTGGTTCCATATTGCAAGGCAGAGAAGGCGCGCGCTATAAGATGTCAGGCGTAGTCGCGGGCCGAGGTGCTATTTGTCGACGGGTGGAGCGAAAGGTCCCTTCTACTGGCACCGTAGAGGAAAAGCCCACTTGTTAAGAACCGTTCCAACAAAAAATAAAGCAAAAAAAAATGACCCCACCATGCAACCTCCGCACCTAAACGAATTGCCTTTTTTGGATAGTCATTCCATCATTGAGTCACCATCACCCTGGGTCACTCCGCGTGTCCCTGTACAAACTTGGAGACATGGCGCCGTTTGCGACTCTCGCGACGACGATCACGCATGAGGACATTCTCGAAGATGCTGCCCGCGGGCACGGCAAGCACGATACACCCGTGCTCAACCTATCAGCAGAGGCCGAGGCGAAGGGCTACCAATCCATATGTCTCCCGCTGACAACCGGAATGTGGCGGGAGCGGTGGCAAAACATGTGCATCATGCCTTCCGCGGGACCTGCGGGCAACGAGGAAGTTATAGCTGCAGAGAAGGCGGCGGAGGCGTGGAGGAAGTCGCCTTCATTTTTACTTGATGAGGTGACGATAACGAGACTGGGTGAGACATCCCCATTCCCTCCCCATCGCTCCCACAGTCCTGTGCCACTCATTGGGAAATTGATAGATGAGGCGGAGATCGTCGTGGCAATGGCATCCGACTGGCTTCAGTTGGATGCCACTGATGACTGGATTCGTCATGACTCTGGCGTCGTGAGTTCTCTTCGCTTTGTTCCGAAAACGGCCATCTACGCACACGACCGTGCTTTTGCCATGCCTCGTCCAAAAAAGTCACGGTCAATGGGCGCAGTTTGGCATCCGGGATGATTTGCTGACCGTATTCCTGTGTACGTATGTGGTCAGGCTCTCCAACAGGAAGTTGCGTACGCATCGTATCTCAACATTCCTACCATCATTCTGCCCCCGCCTAGAAACAGGTCGCATGTGGCTTCATATGGACGTATCGTAAATGAATGCCTTCGGAACATCCCGTACATGCACTTGTCGGTTCGACTACCCATCTATGACCCCGCAGTATTTCAATCGAGAGAACCACCGCCTCACGGAGATCCGAACTCGAGTGGCGCCTCGACCGCGCAAGCGTGCTCGCCGAAACCTGCGCTTGAGGATGCGTCCCCTCCAAGACATCTTCAATATGCCAAGGCGTCCGAGGGTGAACTCAACGCAACCTGGGAGATGTGGGACGTTATTCGCACCATCTGCGATTCCAGCACGCGGTTAACGCTGAGTGAGTCGCGACACGTGGTGTATTTGTTCGCTTGTGTCATGCTAAGGGCTTGGCAGCACTCGATCTCGCCCCGCCGCTGCCTGCAAACGCGAGCGGCGTGTTGAATCGGTGGGCGGCCGAACCTGTTCAGCACATTATGCTCCCTGCGTCTGCGTTTATCGCAAACGTCAAAGGTTATCCTGTCTTGCCAAAAGGCACACAGGTGTTCATTCGGCAAACCATGATCGTGGGTCCAACGATCGCCCCCCTTGACCTGCCACTGACCGTGCCGGTCCAGCATCGTCCGACGTTCATCTTGTCTGGCACCGATTCTGGCCTGCACACTATGGGTGGCGAATCTGCTTATTCACAGTATGTAAAACATTTGGAAAAAAGTAGCCCCGTCGTGCAGGCGTCCAAGACGGAAGGATCCGTCGAATACTTTGCACAGGGTTACCAAGATTATCTGCAAAATCCATTACAGGTATGCCCGTGATGAGCGTCGCCCATGGAGCTGCAGTAACAGCGACATGTGACACAGCCCCTGATGGATAACCTCCAATCAGTCACATATCAAACGTTTGAGCAGGATCCTGTCAAGTACCACAACTATGAAGAGGTTAGGGTCTTTGTCACACAGTGTTATCCGCGCTGTGTTCATCATACTTGGTAAAGGCGATCTACCGTGCCCTCGTGGACTGGCCAGATACGGAGCGCATGTGCGTCTGCTTGCCGACTTTCTTGGTAATGTGACCTAATAGGACGTAGTGTCATCTGTGTCGCTGGCGCCGGGCGTGGTCCCCTCGTTTCGCGAAGCCTGAAAGCTATTCAGAGAACCAAGAGAGAAGCACTTATCTACGCAGTCGAGAAGAACCCAAATGCGTTGGTGACGTGCGTGCTCACCTGCATGTATCCTCCACCCTTTTTTTGTTCATCCGACGGGCCAGCCTCCAAGGACGCAAGGTGAAGGAGTGGGGTTCTTCCGTGGAGCTGATAGGTGGTGATATGAGACGGGTCGAGGTACCAGAGCCGGTCGACATTTTGGTCAGCGAACTTCTGGGGTCGTTTGGCGATAATGAATTGAGCCCGGAGTGTTTGGACGGCGCGATGCGGTTTTTGAAGCGTAAGTGCGTCCGGGTTTTCCCCCGTAATTGGGGTTGCTGATGGACGCGGTCAGCGAACGGCATCTCGATACCGTCATCGTACACGGCACATCTCGCACCACTGTCGTCATCGAAGCTATACAACGCTGCGAGAGAGTCCAAGGATCTCAAGGGCGTGGAAACGCCGTACGTGGTAATGCTCCAAAGTGTCAACATCCTCAGTGGTGACGGGGGTGGTGCGACGGGTCGATGCGGACCAAAAATACAAGAGTGCTGGGAGTTTGAGCATCCCAGAAAAGACGTAACCGTGGACGAGAGAGGTCAGCCCCGGGTCGTTGAGGGAGGATACGCATGGTGGCTCACGATGAGACAGGACTACCTCTCACGAACAGCCACAATGTTCGTTCGGCCAACCTAATATTCCAAATTCCACATGCGGGAGTATTGCACGGACTGGCTGGTTATTTTGAAGCGGTATTGTATGGGAACGTAGGGCTGAGTATCCATCCCGAACGCAAGCAACGGGTGTCGAAAGACATGCTGAGCTGGTTCCCATTATTCTTTCCCTTTCGGGTGCGCTATTGTCTGTTTCTCCGGCTGGTCAAGGATGATGCGCTGAGCACATGGATGCGTTCCAGGAACCATTATATCTGCCTAGCAACTCGGAGCTGCAGGTGTCGATATGGCGTCTCACGAACGAGCGGCAGGTGTGGTACGAGTGGTATGCGGAGTCGTATCTTCCAGTCGCGAGAGCGTCGTTGCCAAAAGAGCGTCCTCAAGAGCCGCCTACCCCTCACACGCCGACATCCGGGAGCTCGTCGACGCATGTCGCAGTACAACCTGGCGCGGTCGACGTGTTTCCGCTAGCCGACGAGCCTCGCGTGGAGGATCGTGGAAGGGGCGTGGAAGGCAAAGTACCGTGCGGCGTTGTCAAGATTGGCCAGACGGCGTTGCATAATCCAAGCGGTCGGAGTAGTTGGATCGGTTTGACGTGAGAGCGGAAATCATAAATAACGACGTGGTTACGGTAAACAGGCATCTGATTCTTTGCTGTCGGTTGGACTAACTTTTCGAAGGGACAGAAATTAGGTAGGGTACGATATTTGAGACAGGAGATAGCGTTGATATGACACCGAGGGTAGTTGAAGTTGCGAGGAGGGGTGGCCAAGCAATGTGTCGTCCCGCCGACCGGTCCAATTCGATATTGACACATTGACAACTGGACGGCTGAGCGACAGCCAATAATAACGTTTCTCCTTACCTAAAATAGATTCAAACTCCGACTATATCCTTCTCGCTAGTCGGTCCGCTTGTTTTCTTTCATCTTCTTCCTCCTACTCCATTGCGCTCTGTAATACACATCGACACATCGCACCACACTCACTTGCAACCATGAAATTTATCGCTCTTGTCGCCGCCATCACCGCCGCCCTCCCTGCCGCTTTGGCCATGACCGTCAACAGCCCGTACGTGCCTCGGAACTCCCTTATTTGATGGAACGTTGATCCGTACTTCCGCAATAGTAATAGTGTTGTCGAGTGTGGTAAGCTTTTCCCTCGAGCGTGATGGCGACTGGTGCTGATTGTTTGGTTAGAACCAACCCAGTTTTCCTGGAGTGGCGGAACTTCTCCGTACTACTTGTCTCTGATACCTGGTAAGCCGTGCTTTTTTTTTTTTTTTACGCAGGGTCGCCTAACCGGTTACGATAATTAGGCGGCCAGCCCGCAGCCGCTCCTGTAAGCGTTTGCGTCTCCTGTCTTACGAATGGTTACCTACTCGGCATTCTAGATCAAACAGTTCCCTACGCAAGACGGTACTTCGTACACTTGGAACGTTGACCTTCAATCTGGCACCAGCTTGTGAGTTTCTTTACTATATATCTGAAGTCCATACTCATTACTTTTAATCTAGCTCCATTTCCCTGAAGGACAGCACCGGATCAGTCGCGTACTCGAGC
>JBBPUI010000374.1:0-22912 GCA_038094615.1 Heimioporus aff. retisporus
CAATATCATGGAATGCAAAGTTCAATGTTGAGTACGCATCACTTGAATCAAAGACTCAAGCAATTGGTCCATCATTCGAATGACTCTCGCCTTCTCTCCATATAGCCTTCAGCGATCCAGGATCGGGCTTAGGGACACCACCATCACTAAGTTCAATTTGGTCGCCATTATCATCGTCTCGAAAATCCTGAGCGTCTTGCGTCGTAGAAGGGAGCAAGGGCTCATCGCGTGGAACACGAGGGGAATAGGGGCAATGTGACGTCGGGGAGGCAAGCGAGGGAAAGTATTGTCGGTAGGCGAAGTAGGCAACCACGAGTCCCAAAATGGAACCGGCAACGACGTCTTCCCAGTGATCTAATATGGATTGTCGTTAATCGTGAGTGATCAAATGATCGAAAGAAGTATACGTCTGTAATCCATTGTACGTGAGATAGCCACAAGAGATGCGGCAGCCAACGGGGTTACGGATATCCAAGCCTTATGCTAATGAATTATTTCGGTGGAGAAATATCCATTCGGACTATGATAACACTTACGGTATGGCCCCTGGCATCGAATAAGTGCATCTTCCCCGCAAGATAGAAAGAAAGAAATCCGAGACCAGCAAAGGACACTGCATAGAACATTCTCAGACCTCAGCGGAGACGGGCATTTGGCAAGGGAGTCTCACGACTTGAGTGACCACTAGGAAAGCTACGCCATCCATCGAGCATAATCGACTGGTCTGTTTGTGTACAGATAGCGTCTGTTGACAGACCGTAGGTTGGGTCTTCAGATCCGGAGATCGGGATGCAACGGGAAAGAAGGTCTGAAAATTACCCACAACCTTAGTGATAAATTATAAACAAGTAATTATCTGCCAAACCTGGGCGGGGACGACCAACAGTAATCTTGGAAAATTGCGTAATGGAACCGGTGATAGCCAACCCAAGAATTACTAATGATGGATGTTACTAGATGTAGTTGTGAAAGGAAAAAATAACTGACGGCCAAGTGCACTACTGTGAAAATCCCAGAAGGATCGGACAGTAACCAAGTTAACGGCAACTTGGATGACCAAAGGAGCTACGAGAGCGATGAAGTACAGGGCAACATCCTGGGCTGTACCCTGAGAGGGAAAAAAAACACCAAGATGAGCAGCACGCACTGGGACACGTTCATGGACTGCATAGCTGTTCGCCGAATGTCAGCCTCGAAATGAACAGGTGATGAGCCATACGTACGGAAAACTGATCCTAGGTATGATTGATGATCAGTAAAAGAGTAGCTTACGGCTAGGTGGTGACCTACGTACGTTTCATCGTCGACAGAAAATTCTCTTCTGAATCCATGGACAGGGTTCAAAGCAAAGAATACGGCCCTGCGTCAACGAACATAAATGAACCCTTCGGCGTGGTTTCAACGGACTCACGCCAAAAGTATCGTCAAAATCCTAAGAAAATGTATCAGCACCGCGGTACTCAGCACCCATGTTCGCCGCACCAGTCTGGAGCGTAAGACTTGATGAGTATGACCCGCCTCTTGTTGTCGACTCTCTTTGATGTTGCACGGCTAGGTGAATAAAGGATACTGGTCCAAGGAGACATCGTAAACTCGTTTTGGGACCGCAGTCTCATCTTTGAGACAGCCTCTTAAATGGTGTGGTGGGAGCGTGTACATGCGTACCAATATAGTTGGATCACACAGTGGTTGTAGGGCTGACTGCCACCGCCAAGACAATCTCGTGTCTCAAGTGAGTACCAGATCCGCAATCAACGCGCAGCAATGCCAAGCTACTTGTTGTACAGGCCATGACATCCACGGCTGGGTGCCCGTACGGCCTGTCGGAAGACTTTGAGTGGCGTCCAGGTAGTACAGCATTGTACGACATATTGCACGCAGACTCATCGCTCACGGGCAGAACATCAGTCGGTCCTGGAGCATATTGCGTCTACGGACACTCTTGAACCAAAGTGGGTGGTCTGTGATGTGGCTGCTCCATCCTAAACCGTTATGTAGCACAGAATGGCAACTACTACGAGAGATGATCAAGTACAAGTTGGGCCAAGTACGTTGCAACGTGTCTTTCGCCTCTAGGTTGCTCAGTTGTCCACCTTGTAGAATATCATAGCGTTCCTTGCTGATAATGATCTGCCCGTGGAGCCTTCAAAACCCGCAACCGGTGTGGTGGATAGCTCGGGAAATTTGAGGTTGTCTCCCTTTCCTCCTCGCAAGACCAATGGATTGTGTCCCCAAGAAATACCCAAGGCGCGTATGAATCAGGAGGAAGCCAACGAGATGAAGACCCGTATTTTTCAGCAACTCCACGAATCTGAAGAGTGCGTCCGACGGCCTTGTCCTGATCGTTCATCGGTGACCGTATGTAGCAATCCTCCATTTACGATCCAGCGGGTATGCGAGCTTTGCGTGTATCCGAGGCAACACTACAAATTCATAGGCAAATATCTCCGTGCGGTCGAGAAATCCCTGCTCGTTACATCGACATGGGATGCATTCCCAATAGAACCGTCCCAAAGTGAATTCTCGATGGGTGGATTCCCAGCTATTCCGCTACCACAATCCACACCCACGACACCGATGTTTTCACCTATCCCGTTTTTGCATGAGGATGCGAGACGCTCCAAGTCACAAAGCCCACCACCATCACCGCTGGCACTTGCTGCCGTGGGGTCTCTTGTCGAACCGGCGCAACGAACGATCGGACTTGTAGACGAGCTCGACGACCCGAGCCCGGGACACATGAGCGACCATCCGACTCCGATCACCTCCACGACAACGATCGGGTCACGACCATTTTTGGAAACGTTGGAAACCAGGTTTGTAAGGGGAAGCAGGTATCAGTCCGGAGAAGATGATGAACAAAAGATGTCGGTAGACGAGACAGATGATAAAGAGAACAAAGAATGAGGTGTCATGCCGCAAAAAATTCTGTACACACGTCACACACGTGAACGTTGGAGTAGCGAAAGGCGCACAGATTATGACAGGTCCCGCTTGATTTTTTCAAGCAAGACGTTCATGCGTCGTTTCATGTTTGGTTGGCCCGTCTCACGTTTCCCATCGCGACGCGAAGAAACGGTAGCATACGCATTTTTCCTGAGATCGCGCAAGGACTGCTTCTGCTTGTTATGAGATGGCGCAGGAGCAGGACTAGGTGGCTTGTCCGAATGCTTCGGGGATGGATCCGACGCAGGTTCTGCGACGGCCACGTCCTGGGGCGCACTGAGGCCCTCTCTCTTCTTTTGCGCCTTCCACTTGCTTCGTATCTTGTGATCTTGGACCCATGACCTTTTGAGCAGTCTCGCTGCGACCGGAGCCAAGTCAGGGACCGCTCAGACCTATGCCCAGACCCACTTACCACGGGTCTTTGGCAGAAATGGAAACGTCGGTGGTTTCTTTTTCTTCTGCTGTGCGGCTGCCATGGAGTATGACTCTGGAAGATGGCTTACTAATCAGTGTCATGGACATTAAATTCGTCGTCGGGTCCGATTCAGCGTTACTTTCCTTCCACCTCCATCGTGTCTGCGAAAACGACCTCAGATCTATCTATTCTTAATCATCGCATGAACGTGCAGAACCTGAGCTCTTTCGGTCAGTCTATCCGCATCTCATCGCACTAGACTTGACGACAGCGTCCTTTTCCTTCTCAGATCCTTTCGCTGATGAAGGCGATGCTCTTACGGGCTCCCAGGACGTGGGCTCTACGCAGAACTACCTTCATATTCGCATCCAGCAAAGGAACGGAAGAAAGACTTTGACCACGTTGCAGGGTCTCCCCAAGGGTCAGTCTGCGCTCGAATCCGTGGTGACACACGCTCTCATCCTCTCTCAGAGTACGATCCCAAGAAACTTCTCAAAGCCTTTAAAAAGGTGCGTCGTTCGTCTATTGTTGTCCCAGATCTCGGCTAATAAAATCGATATAGGAGTTCGCTTGCAACGGCAACCTCGTTGACGATGAGGAGATGGGCCAAGTCATTCAGCTTCAAGGTGATCAACGAGTCAAAATTGCAAACTTCCTCACCGAAGAGGGCATCCCCAAGAACACCATCAAGCTGCACGGGTTCTAAGTACGGCATCACAGGATCCGGCAGGGCCGTACGCCCTTGCTACCTCTCGTTATCAGTACAATTCCTGCTTTTCAATCTCCATCTTGTTGTAATTCTACCTTGTCTGAGTTATCAGTGCGTTTTGCATCCGTACGAACATTGTATTAACGCAAGTACACTAGCTGTTGATACGAGTGTTGCTGATAGATGTGTTTTTCCTTCTCATCAATCGATTCTTTTTCACGCGACCGCACGGCCGGGAAAGGTGTTATTATTGCACGCCCAAAAATGAAACTCGCTACGAGGATAAAGCGTATTACTTATCTTGTAAATCACGGCAGAGCTACTTGATCTTGTCCAATGGCCTGACGATGACATCAGCTGCAAAAACACCCAGACATGAAAATGTGAAAAAGTACCTGTTGAATCCTCCACGGCTTGACAGAACAAGTCAGATACAACGGGTCGACATTAGAATGCTGCCCATACCGATTCATGTATTGACGCCAAGTTCGCATTTTCTTGACGTTGACACCACCTTCTTGGTTCCCATCGACATGTTTGCCCTATATCCTAATCGTCAGTAGCTGTGAAGGATGAAGGCGAGGAACTCGTACTTTGGTTGAACCAAAGCCCACAAGACCCATCGCAGCCATCATGGATTCATCCTCTGCGGTGGTAATATCCATCTCTTCCCCTTCCTCTACCGGGGTATCAGCATCCACAACTGGCTTGGAGGGGGTCGGCGCGGGACCGTCGTCTGGCACCGGAAATTGATTGACCGTTGCTGAAGAGTAAAAAAGAGAAAGACGAACGCTTTGGAGATTCTGTCCGAGCCAGCGGGGCATCAGAACGTGGTTGCTGTTGTAGACGTGGAGGTTCACCGCGCCACGAATTGTCCTTGCCGCGAACATCCTTCTCCCTAGAAGTGGCTTGTTCTGGGGTGTAATGGTCACGCCTTTCGTCTCTCTTGTCAGGTTTTCTTTCGTTCTTTTTATCCTCCTTTCTGTCGGGTCTGCGGTCATCGCGATCCCGGTCGTAATCACGCCTGTCGTCTCTCCGTGAGCCCTTGTAATCCCTATCCCTGCCGTGGTCGTGCCTGTCTGTTCAACAATGAGGCAAGATCGATACCGGTCTAGAGCTGACCCACCTCTTCGGGGACTTCGCGAACGACTATCGCGTCTGCGTCCAGAGTCACGATGTCCACCTGTTCTTTCATTCCTTGAGTAACGATCCCTGGCTCTGTCCCTGTCGCGGTCCCTGTCCCTGTCCTCTCGTTCCCAGCTACGTTCTCTCCTGCGGTGGTCAGTCCTCGAGGACATGGCGGCACAAGTCAATGATGTGGTATGGTCACATGACTACCGACGACTCTCTTCTCGATGCTCACTACTGCAACATGTCGAGTAGCTAGACAAGCTGGGGAGTCGCTCAGAAGTGAGTGGTTATGTCCGTCGTGTAGAGCAAGAAAGAACGCGTATGACAGACGAAACTAGACAACATATCCGGTTGGAGAACCTGCCCCGGACGACACTTCCCGCCGACATCGAGAGAGCACTGAGGCGCGAACGACTCGTCGGCGTCGAAGATGGTGAGGATTCAGGTCTTACTGTAACGTGTTCTTATGCTGCCGCAGTTCAGTTGGAGCTCTTTCGTTTCTTACCGACGTGTCGAGCCTACATCACACTTACTCACCCCGACTTTCTGCAAAAGAACATCGCAAAACTTGGGAAGACAACCATAGGTGGTCGTAGCGTCACGGCCGTCCCGTGTCTCGAGCCTCCGACGATCAAGAACCTCCGAGGTACCAAGGGCCGCAAGGCAGCTCTTGAGCGAGGGTCGTTACCCAGCCTCACATCCTCCGGTGCCATGAGCAATGGCAAGCATGTTTGCGCTTGGGGCTTTCCTCCAAAAGCCTCGGTAGACTGCGTCAAGGATTTTCTTGAAACCCACAAAACTAATGTCTTGGGGGACAAGCCCGAGATCTACAAAGTTAACTTGTATGTGACTCTGCTAGCCAACTCTTGGCAAATATTCACCCCTAGCAGAGAAACAGCCGAGTTCTCTCTTTATTCGAGGTACCTGGTTCGGACCCAGTCTATTTCAGATTCATACCACCTTGCTCGACGCGTACACCGAACGCTATTTAGACCTGACAGGTATGGTACGAAATTCCAGGTGCGGGCTTGTGTAGTTCGATAATCAGAGAACCGGGTCAATGAACGTGTAGTCACTACGTCTAATAGGTCAGGTCCATACTGGCGGTACGCATAAACTAGAGCATAGAATAATTTTACATCCTCTCAGCCTCAGGATCCTCGATTCGAGAACGGTGAGTCTGGAGCGATGCATCAGCGCATGAAGAAACGAAGGCATTGTACGGACTAATCTCGCATTGTCCCCTTCATCGTCTGGAGAACGAGCACGTTTGAGAGTTGTTCTGGTTTCGGGTTCCTTCCACTCTCCGCCTCCACCTGCAACGGCGCCTGCACCCTCTTGTACGTCGTTGTAGCGTTCTTCCATTTCCCTTCTTCTCTCCATCTGCGCCTGTGCGCCCCAACCTCCACGACCGGGGTCGTAATCTTGCCTGTGCTCGTCTCGGACTTGGCCACCACTCTTTCCTCGGCCGAATTGACGTCCCTCCTTGTAGCCCAGGTCGAGGTCGCAACGGATGATACGCTCGTCAAGTTTTGTGCCGCCGACATACTTCATGCTCGCGAGCGCTTCAGCGTGTGTATAATATTCTACAAAACAGAATCCACAAGGCGTTCTGCACGAAGCAACGACATAAGCGGATGAGGGGTAAATCAGCGGAGTAAAACCACACCGAGTATTGCGATCGAGTCCCATGATGATGCGCTTGATACCGCCTCCATCCTCCGGACTGGCACACTTACTGAATAGCTCATATATCTGTTCCTCTGTCGTGTAAAAACTCAAATTACCGATCTGAGCATACATGTCAGTACACTGGAGGTAGCCGAGTCTGGCACGCACGTATAAGGTGGTAGACTTGGAGAGGAGCTCATGTTGCTTCGACCTCTCCAGTCTGCTTTGCGAGTCCTTGTAGTTTGAGGGCTGGTCAAGCGGGGTGACGACGTGCGCCATGGCCGTTCTCGCTGAGCAAGGGTCAGTCTAAATGACCCCCTAGAATGGCAAGTGTTTCCCATCACTCAAATGAACGCGTCATACCGCGTACGGCTCTCAGCAGATATCACCACCATGGAGGACGTCGGTAAGGAAATACAGAAAGAGGTGCGTCTCATTCATGTTCCTTTTGTCTGTTCAGAGCGTCAATCGTGGTTCAGGAGCCCACCTTTGAGTCGGTCGTGACCGAAAAGTCCGCCCTGTATAAAGAGCTCCAGGAGGAGGACCTCTACACAAAATACAAGAAACTTTCTCGTCACCTCGATCTCCTCGACATCCAGGAGAGTTATATCAAAGATGAGCAGGCCAACCTCAAGCGCGAGCTCATCCGTGCCCAGGAAGAAGTCAAGCGCATCAAGTCCGTGCCTCTCGTTATTGGCCAATTCCTCGAGGCTATCGACCAACAGACCGGCATCGTGGGTTCAACGACCGGTTCCAACTATGTCGTCCGGATCTTGTCCACACTGGACAGGGAGCTGTTAAAACCATCATCCTCTGTTGCCCTCCACCGTCACTCCAACGCCCTCGTCGATATCCTACCGCCAGAGGCGGATTCGTCTATTGCCATGCTTACAAAAGAGGAGAAACCAGATGTCACGTACTCCGACGTTGGTGGAATGGACTCACAGAAGCAGGAAATTAGAGAGGCGGTCGAGCTACCGTTGACCCACTTTGATCTTTACAAGAAGATCGGTATTGACCCCCCTCGTGGTGTGTTGCTATATGGCCCACCAGGTGAACGACGCGTGTATCTGGATCGTTGCTTTGTACTTATTCTCATTTCAGGTACTGGCAAGACCATGCTTGTAAAAGCCGTCGCCCACCACACCACGGCATCATTTATCCGCGTAGTCGGCAGTGAGTTCGTACAAAAGTATCTCGGTGAAGGTCCTCGCATGGTCCGCGATGTCTTCCGACTCGCACGCGAAAATGCACCTGCCATCATTTTTATTGATGAAATCGATGCTATTGCCACCAAACGGTTTGATGCGCAGACTGGTGCTGATCGTGAGGTCCAGCGTATTCTCCTTGAGCTGTTGAACCAGATGGATGGGTTCGACCAGGGCAGCAATGTCAAGGTGCATTGTCTGCTTCAACCTTTTCCATCTCTCATATCGATTTTGTGTGCAGGTCATTATGGCTACGAATCGTGCGGACACCCTCGACCCCGCCTTGCTGCGCCCGGGTCGTCTCGATCGCAAAATTGAATTCCCCCTCCCATCACGACGCGAAAAACGGTTAATTTTCCAAACTGTTACCAGCAAGATGAACCTCGGACCCGATGTTGATCTTGAGGATTGTCAGTCTCCACCGATCAGGGCTCTTTCTATGAACTCACGTACGATACTTAGACGTGTCCAGACCTGACCGGTTATCGTCGGCCGAGATCGCCTCCATTGTACAAGCTGCCGGTCTGCAAGGTGTGCATGTCCCGCATTCATACGAGCATCTTGATCTGAATTGTTCTGTGTAGCCGTACGAAAGAATCGTTATGTTATCCTCCCTGTCGACTTTGAAGAGGCGTGGAAAGTGTGTTGTTTGTTGTTTGTTTGGCCACGATACGAACTCGCGCTTTTTTCTCTTCAACCAGCAAACAGTCAAGCGGGCAGACGACACTCACGAATTTTGTATGTGTCGCCGAGTCATTGTGTGTGTGTATTTTGCTCATTTGCTTGCACCATCTCTGCAGACCGGTAATTCGCTGTCATGTAAGCTCCCTTCATGCTCGTTTGGGGTCGCACACTCAAACATTTCGCAGGTTGGCATTGTATATTACCTCTGCAATCCTATTACTTCCTTCGTGTGACTATAAGAAAACGCTCTTTCACTTTAGCGTCTCACCGCATCGTCACACGGAGCGGCGCTCATTCTTCTGAGCAATATAGAGGTGGTCGATATTTGATCATTCCCGTGATTATTTTTGCCCCGCTTGCTTCCCTTTGTCGGTCAGCCATTGTGCTCCAAAGCAGTGAGGTTCACACGTGGGAGACAAGTTTTCCCTTTGTTTTTTTTTTTTTGCCGGTCGACCGCTTTGAAATAGGTAAGTGGTACACAAGGGTATCCGAAGACCTCTGCTTAGATTTGATATGCAGGTTACGGCGCTTACCGCCTAATTCGTCCGAATGGAATATCACGTTTGATGTTTAACATGTCTGATCACGTTCCATCGCTCTCCAACACTCTGGGCGGCGTTGTACTGCTTACACGACCGCCCTCATTTTACGGGAGCAAGAGAGCCAGGCGATATAGTATCGTTATCGCTGCCCACGACATATGTCGGATCTCGCAATCTACACGCAGGTTCGAAAGCAAGATGGGATACATGCCACATGCCGTAGTTTTTAGATCTAGCACAAGACTGCTTTTACCTCGTAATGAGTAATCGACGGACACATCTTTGTCGCACAACTATTTTTTCGCCGGTTGACCAAGTTCGCTAGCACGTTCCGTCGCGATCTGAATTGCTCGAGCAATCGTAGATCGAACCTTTCCGTCTTCCATCGCTAAGAGCCCAGCAATTGTACATCCTCCAGGAGCTGCAAAATCGTTAGCTGCGGCGCAGGCCTAACTGAACGCGAACGCTTACTTGTCACCGAATCTTTAATCTGTGCGGGGTGTGCGCCAGCTTGAAGTGCCATACGTGCTGCGCCCTGTAGGGCTATCAGAGATGTAAGCCACCGTTGACCAGCATCCAACCATAACGACTTACTTTGCGCAGCCAACTCCAGTGCTTCGGGCCTTGGCAACCCCATCATGACACCACCGTCTGCCATTGCCTCGAGGAAGATGCAAGCAAACGCAGGACCTGATCCAGAAAGAGCCGTACAGGCGTCAAAGTGCTTTTCCTCGAGGAACCGACAACGACCGATGGACGAGAATATTTTGAGGATGATGGAACGGTCGAGTTCCGTCTCATCACTGTTTGGCAGGGTGGGGAGGGGGCTGACGACTGTCATGCCTTCTCGAATCTATGGATGTCGCCAAGTCAGAGGAACGGCAGGCCAACTATGGAGCACGCACCCGACATGGCGTATTCGGCATGGCCCTGACGACCTTTGTGCTTGGAAGAACCAACGCGGTCAGCTGTGATATGGTCACACCAGCAAGAATGCTGATGAGTAGTTTGCCATCAAGCGCTTCTTTCATTCCGTCCTGGCCGAGGATGGTGTATGCCTGGTGAGGTTTGCAACTGTCCGGGATTGCATTGGTCGAAATCGCGATGAAGGGTGCGGGCAGCGTACCATAAGATGACGACATCAGATCTTTGAACGGCGACGAGGTTTTCGCCGACGACGACTTGAACGGAGGAACCAAGCCCCCCGAGAAGGCCGAACGTATGCTGGAGCCTCTGTGCGCTCTCTGCGCGGGTGACGGTAGCGATGAAGAATGAAGGCAGGGAGGGATCAGGGGAATCTGCGGTGGGGGTGGACGTGCCCGGCGTATGGGACTCCCACTTTGGAAAGACATGGGTTTTATCCCTGGACTGGAGACTGGCGACGACGCCGGATATGATGGCAATGCCCATCGTCCCACATCCTGGCAAATGCGATGAATATCAGCGGCTCGTAGTCGAGAAAGACATACCTAACACGCAGAGGGTGTACCCCATGATGATAATACTACTGATCAAGTATGATGTGATCGAGTCATGCTCGTCTTCGTCACGGTCGGTTCTACCAAGTTTGATGGGCTCGTACAAGCTACGATCTCCGAACCGGTGCTCACAGCGCTGCGTACGAAGGGTTACAATCGGGTAGTTTTACAACGAGGCAACTCCGAGCTCGGTTTGGACGACTCGGCGGCGATCAGGAAGGCAGGGGTGGATATCGAGACCTGGACATTCAAGCCCTCCGTCCAAGACGACATCGGTCGTGCAGACCTGGTCATCAGCCATGCAGGTGAGGGCGATTTGGAGCAAGGATCGTATGGCTGAGGTCGATCCAGGATCGGGCACCATCCTCGACGTGCTGCGGTCAGGGAAACCGCTCATCGTAGTCCCAAACCCGACTTTGCTCGACAACCACCAGGAGGAGCTTGCCTCGCAACTGGATCGTCTTGGTCACCTCAGATCGACATCCGTGGAGTGAGTGTCCCATCTAGGTTCCACCACTCCGCTCTCATCCTTGCCTCAGAGATCTACCGACGGCCATTGCGTCTTTTGATGCAAATGCATTAGTGCCATTTCCCGCATTCGATGGTAGCAAATTTCGTAGAATAGTAGACGAGACGATGGGGTTCTCTACTTGATCTTGCATGATATTGTCAACCATCAACATTGTCAGAGGGTCTTCATGAAAAGCGTCACGCCAGCCTCCGTCGTCGGTGACTTGCAGGCGTACGAAAACCAGCATGTCCACGCCGTCTACGACCAGATAGCCACACATTTTTCGTCCACCCGCTACAAGGTGATACCGATTCGATTATCCCCAGGTACAGTCTCCATTAACACCCTCCAGCCATGGCCTATCATTGCCAGGTTTATTTCCGACTTGCCTTCGGGATGGGTTGGCCTTGACTCGGGGACAGGCAATGGGAAATACCTCCCTTTGCCTACTGATCGCCCTGGAAGTGTCCTGACTATCGGGCTGGATCGCAGCAGAAATCTTTTACAGATTGCGAGAAACACCGGGGACGGACATGCTGCGCAAGTGCCCCGTGAAGTGGTCTGGGGAGATGTGCTGGATAACGGGTGGAGAGCTGGTGCATTTGTGAGGGATGATGAGTTGATCCGCAAACGGGCGCACTGAAGCACAGCGACAGGACTACGCTATCTCGATCGCTACGATCCATCACCTGTCCTCGCACGACAGACGCAAACTAGCTATCCAGGTTCGTTGACCACGGTGCGTCTGCACGCACTGATTCCAAGTTCACAGAGACTTCTTCAGTGCGTTTCGCCTGCCCACGGACGCATCTTAATCTACGTTTGGGCCATAGAACAAGACGAATTGTCAAAGCGGGTTATTCCGATAAACGGCAACGTCGAGGATTCACCTTTACCATCGGGAGAGGATGTCTACGTGCCCTGGGTAATGTCACAACGAAATGCTGCACCGACGCAACAGCCCGCACAAGTTACAAACTCTGTAACGGTCACCGGATCCCCTGTATATAATCGATATTACCACATGTTTGCGAGAGGAGAGCTCAAGAGGCTCACCTGCGAGGCTGCGCAGGATATGGGTCTGATTGTTGGGCTATCGAAGGAAGGGAGACGGGGTATCGAAATAGTGCAGGATGGCTGGGAGCGATCAAATTACTATGTGGAACTTAGGTGTTGGCAAACATGATCTTGGCCAACTTGGCTTGAGCTCACGCAGATCTAGCCTCAATAATGGATGTAAAGCGACGATTGTGCGTGACAGTGATACAGCGTATAGAAAACAGATCATTCGCTCGCGGCCATGACTGCATTTCTAGGTCAGTATTATTGAAGAAAAGCAAGGAAAGGACGCACTAGCGTTTATCAGATCACCACCGCTTTCCTTCAGTACTCGAACTGCCTTCGCTCGTGAGCAATTAACCTGAGCCATCACGAGTTCAATGTCTTTTGGATCAACACCGGTCTCATCCACTTGGCCATCTTCTTCCGGCGCCTCGAGTGCAGGTATATCATCCTCCTCATCACCCTCTACGGCAGGACCTGAGGACTGCAAGTTGACGAGATCAGTGGGTCCACCACCCGAAGCAAGTTGCTGTGCGGCAGACAACTGAGCTTGTGCATTCATATCCTCGATCTATATCGCGTTAGTGAATCGAGTGGTTTCTTATTTAGGGCACAGGCACCTTGGCTTCACCAAAGACGATGTAGCAGTCACTGTTAGGTGACTTGTACACATCGGGAGAGGAGAGGACAAAAAGGACGTTTTTCGGTCTGCGAAGCGTGACGCGCGTGATGCTTGGGACTTTTTTCAGGCCAAGGCCGAGAAGAGCCTTGCGGGCTTTGCGCTCTGAGCGGGACTGTATTTTATCGAGAGCAGCCTGAGAGGTTGGGTCTTCCTCATGCTCGTGGCCAGAGTGGTCGGAATGAACCTCCTCGATAGTAGCAGACATCTAGGTTGTGCGTCAACGACATCCAGAATGAACGAGGTGAATCCGAAAAAAAAACGTAAAGATGGCACAAAAGCCCGTATAAATCAACAATGACACCAGGGAGGGTGTATTTACCTTGATTTTTTGCGGAGTTGGACGACAGTGTGGGTCTGCTCGTTGTATGTGATGGCAAGCACCAGGGTTGAAGGTGCGGATCGGAAATCGCCGAAAGGGTGCTTATTGGGTGAGGGAATTGATATTTGTCTACAAGCATTCCGATCGGATCTACTGTAACAATGGAGGAGTAAACTACACTGGTGGATAGTCACATGTAGCAAATATAATTTGAGCACAATATCTGATTTGCAAGGGCCGAACCAGCCCTTGCTCAAGAAATTTCAATAAAGAGGAACGCACATACAGCAGTCGGTGTCCGGTGTCAGCGAATGACAATGAAACGGTCAGTGGATGTGTGACGCTCTCGCGCGGTTGAAAAGGACGGCGGAAAGGCATGACTACACCGTAAACGTTCTCGCACTGATAGCTTGACGGTATGCGCGCGCAAGAGAGCACAACAGTGCAACTGGGTGAACGGGGAGCCGCGTCCGTATTCAGGACGCTAAACGATCGAGCGAGCCATTCACACACACCATCTTCCGCATTGTGCGCGATGACGTGGGGACAATAGCGCTCACCATCGTAGCTGGACAGTGAAGGTGAGCAACTCCTGCAGGAAGGAGCTCACACACGGCGGAGAAAAAATTGCGCACTATTGGATTTGCAAGCCGACCGAACGCACGTGAATGTGCAATTTCGAAACATCCCGAAGACGATCGACGCAATGTCCTGCACACCCAGTTAATCAGTAAAAATCCGTGAGTGAAAAATGTACTCACTGTACATGTTGCGTGCAAGCAGCACGAACGCCAACATGACCACTCACTCTCGAAGCACACGCTTGATCGCTCATCGACGCGACGCGGAAGGCGATGGTGCGCGATGGCCCATGACTAATGATTAATAATGCTGAACTGAAGGGCAGGTCAGCGATCGAGAAATTTTGATAAAGAGGGACGCACGTACAGAAAATCCGCACGCAGTGTTGGCAGCGCACGACAATGAAACGGTCAGTGAATGGGTGACGCCCTCACGCGGTTGAAAAGAACGGCGGAAAACCATGACCTCACCGTGAAAGCTGTCGCGCAGATCCGAGTCGCTTGACGGCATACGCGCGCAACAGAGAGCTCAACGGAGCGATAGGGGCGAACGGGGAGCCGCGTCCGTATTCGTAACGCCGAACGATCGGCCGAGCGACCGAGCGACCGGCGCGCGCCACACGCGCCACGTTCCGCATCGGGCGCGATGACGCGGGGGACGATCAGCCGCGAAATGGTGCATAATATATTAGATGTACGAGATAAGGTTAGTAAATATCTAACGGGCGGGGCACGGTTCCCAACGCTTTGGACACCAGACAGCAAGCATGTTTCGGGTTGGATCCCCTCGATCTACTCGCGCGGCGTTTACGCTAAAGGAAACCAACGAAGCAGGTCAATATCTCGCCTCGTCAGCTCTGATCATTCTATCCCCGATCATGTGTGACCTGGCGATTCCGTCATCCATTCTGCCAGCGTAGCCGTAAGCATGTGGCCACCGTTCTGCCGCGACGCACTCGTGAGACAATCAGGTACACATGATCTGAGCAAATCGACGGCTTTCTGGTCTCCGATCACACTCTGGGGAGCCCGTGGATGTAAAATGGACAAGAAATGGTATGACGATTCGGGCACGAATTACATGCGATCGCACGCTGAGAAACTGTACATGTAATTCCAACTTTTCATCGCAACAATTTCAACGGCGAAAACAGCCGAGAAAAAAAAATCAGAGGAAGATGTTGACGGGGCTGCAGCCAATCACGACCAGACCGGCTGTAAAAAAAAAGGGGTTAGCACCGATGTCGATCGAACACCATGTACAGGCTGTCTAAGCGGCTTACAAAACTGGTTGTTTTCGCAGCAGACCGTCTCGCTGTTGCTGTGAGTGGGATCAGCACGTAGTCTATTGACAGTGACAGAGGCAACATACCAAACATTACCGCCAACATTGGCAAGGTCGAGAGGAGAGCAGTCAAGACCGAGGGGGAGAGAGGGCTTGCCGCCCGTCCAGCCCTGCGAGTCCAGCAGCGCTTGGATCTCGGGAGTCACCTCAGTGGTGGTGCTGGAGCAGCACTGGACATTTCCAGAGGAGCAGCTGGGAGTTGTGTCCCAGGCAGCAACGAGAGCAACGAGAGTAGTCGCGAAAACAACAGCTTTGGCAAACATGGCGAAAGAGGATGTGAGTGACTAGAACTGGTCGGGCAGGCTCTGGTTGGCTGGAAGGGATCGTCAAAAGGCAGGGGTTTTTATACCCTGACGGGCTCTTGTCGAACGTGTCATCCGCACTACTCCTAACAAGGGCCGTGGAATTATTTCTGCAATGTTCCGGTGAGGATGAGGTAGATGTCGCATAAGCGAGGATTGTCACTGGCGGAAAGACGAGAAACGCGCCGTGCGCATGTCAAGACATGGCAGCCAAGAACAATGATGGACCGTGACGGTGGGACAAGCAAGTACGGGACCATACTCTTCTGAGTCTAGATCATTTGGCAGTGGTCACTCGCGTAATCTATGCTGTGATCAGCCTTTCTCAGCCAATGAGGGCGCCTCGGGGACGGGAACAATTGTGTGAATCGTCGCGATTTCAGGATATCGTGTCCACTTTCGCTTAACCCTGAGCAACACCGAGATGCAAGATATGGACAACGAAGAGCGGATGACGCGTCGGCCGCCGCGAGCGTTTCTGCCATGACGGGGCTCGGATCGTGGTTGAGAAGCCATCGGATCAGTGTTGTGGGAATTTAGCTAATGGAGGGCGGGGAACAGAATCGATGGCCACGGTGTCCACCAATGAAGTTCCAGAAATAAGGATGTTGGCCATGCGGAAGACGAAAGTGGAGGGCAAAATGGCTAAGCAGGAGACAGTGTAATCCATACTTGAGCCACAAAGTTGACCTAGGTCTGAATCTTGGAAAGAGTCAAAATGTCAGTTTACGTTACGTTGAGAAAAATTCGCAAGTTCACCACAGAGTGGAGCGATCCTCGGCTTCCAGCGGTGAATCGGTGACAGCGACTGGAGCGTGAGCATGTGTACGCAAGCGTTTAGCCTATTAATCCTCGGATAAAGAGCACAAAGGGAGAGCGCCTGTTTGGCATAGGCTCCTGGACGAATCACCGAGCTTCGATCGCTGCCTCATGCAGAAAATTCTGCATAGCCTCAAACCTGACACCGGAAGAGGCCGAACTAACAGTATCGCACCAACGGATCTTTGTTGGTCAATAATTGTCTCGAAGGATATCTCACCGATGGCGCCTGAATTCCATAAGATACTCTGGACCGGACCGACCTACCCAACCTGAAGGCCATGCATGGACTTCCTAATCCAAGCTCAACCCCGCGGCACAGGTCATACTGCCCGTATTTGATATCCCTTGTAGTTCAAACACCGTTGATCATAGGGCAGGGACACAATCTTCAGTGAGCTATGGTGTCAACAATAGTGCCCAAAGTTCGGAAATTTCAAAAGGTGGACATAGAGCTCTGTGTGGGAATGTTTTAACATCCGGACTTCCAATCGAGAAGTGCCTGGCCACCATGAGTTACATGTTGTTGAACGGATGATGGGAAGAAGGTCGGCGAACTGTTCCAGTGGAGAGAGATTCGAGGTATGTAACATTCTCAGCACACCTGTTGACAAATCATGTGCAGAGGCCGGGCCGAGGGGTTCGTTGATTGAACGTAAACTATCGCATTCACAGAAGACAATCTTGGTAAAGTCATGAATCCACCGGGCGGGTTGCCTCTGGGCAGTTTTGAAAGATAAAGGCACCCCGCACAAGTACGATTGAGAGCAGCGGAGTGAGATGAAAAACTGACGTCGTAAGGTAGCTTCAGTGTAGAGACCATTTGCGAATACAAAAAAAGGCGTAGCTCACCAATGGACTTCGATGGCTCCACCGCCGTGAATTGTGTCGTTGCACACATGCCACAGGTCACCATTTCGTTATTCGGTGTTTGGGAGGACGAAAATCTGTCACAGCTGTCATTATGTTAGACTTGGCCCATCTTACTTCCGCTGTGATGCGCAGAAGTTCTCTGCAGGGGTGGAATCGTCTTTGGAACGAACATCGCCGTGGCTTGCACCAGTAGAAAATGTTGGAATACGATATTTGATCAGCTTGAATCCGCATCAAGGACCCTGACCATTTACTAAAGCTCATGTGAAATGCATGCTTAGCCCGCGTGTGGTTTGCGATCCATAGGACATTCGACAGCAAAAGTAGCAGCAAATGGGGGAGATGATAATGTTGGTGTTTGGTTGCTTTCTGGCTAATGATTGGATTCATAAAAATGGCACCTCCAGGAGCGGATTTGGCAGTAATTGCAACAACAGCATCAATGAAAATCAATGAATAGGAGTCTGATATGAATCCACTACGCACGTTACCCAATGTTCGAGTTGGGGACTTCAATATTCAATATCAACAGCGACACGCATTCCGAATTTTGAAAGGATTCCCGAGCGGCAGTGCAGGTCGTCAGCTGAGAGCTAAAGCGAGTTTCTTGTGAATAAAAAGGGCTGGGCAACCTTCATTCGATAGAACAGAATGTACCTTGTGAGTCGAGCTAGTTGGTTGAATGATTCAATGAGACAATCCCGCCCACACTTCACGTGACGAGTCAGCATAAGGGCTTCAGTCTGCTGCCACAAAACTACCAACACTTCCTCCTACTGATTAGTTTAATTTTGGCACGAATACGGTCTAAGATAGAATGATGCTACACAAGGGATGCAAGATACACACGTACATGATATAATCGATAGTTCAACCAACGATTATATCCCACAACATCATTTCAACGGAAAAAAAATCGGAAACTGGCACGAAGGGTGCAGTTAAGAGAGATGTCGTCTGCAACAAAGATTGTAAACACGAATGCACAGGTGAAACGTGATGCAGTTTCTCCAATTCACTCACAGAAGTCAATTTCAATATGCTAGACACGGTAGTCGTGGGATTGTCATGAGATGGGTTCAGTTGAGCTGTGGTTTGAATGGGGGCGGCGGCGACGGCATGGGCGAGAAGAGTGGTCGCGACAATGACTTTGGTGAACTTCCCAAGTGAGGAGAACATCCTTCAGCTAGATCAACGACAGCGAACGTGAGTGCGTCTTGGCAGATTTTCTAGCATGACTTACAACCCCTCGGAGGTTTCTTCGGAGTCCGTGCCCACACAGATGAAAGCGACGGAGCGGGGAAAGGTGACGACTCCAGAGGAGGAAGGGGAATGGGGCCGCGATGGAGAGTGGGAAATTGAGAGTAGGATTATATGGAAGCCCACATCAAGAGCATATCAACTTCCCGTGACCCAAATTGGGTTGAAGTTCGGGTAGAACAAGATCCCGCGATGTGGGTAAATTTAGCATCCCGATAAAAAAAAATCGCCGTATCGAGCCGAATTTGAAGTGAAAAGCCAAGCATTCAAAATTTCTGCATGGTGGTTGCTTCACGTGGTCATGGTTATCGATTAAACCTATGCGCCCACCCTTCCAAGACGATTTTCGGGGGGAGTCGATTGAAACGCGGCGAGGATATCACTAGCGATGCGAAGGCTGCATCTCAACTGAGTTCCGGCTCCGAGCGTTGTTTGTTTCAGTTAAAGAGAAGAAGTGTTTGATGCACCCGGGGTTGCGACTTGAACCACTGGTGACCATGTTCAAGGTCCAAAGACATGGTTGAGTTCTGGAAAATAGAATGATAGGTAGCTTACCAGGATGCCGGACTGACTGGCCATTTCAGTCGATCCAAAGTACCACATGTTTCAATTTGAGCGGTCAGAGCGGCAGGACTCGGAAGCAGAAGCAAAAGGTAACGAGAGGCAAGCGACGCCGTGGCCACGTCGAAACCTTGTGCCTGTATAGTAATTGGTAGCACAACGGCTCAGGAATCGACGTTTCCTACATGACATGCCTCCGAGTCGATGGGGTAGTATTGGTTTGGTCGTCAATGCAGCACTGGAGTATAGTTGAACTGGCACGTGGGAACATTATGCTACCCAAAAGTCGTGCATTTAATTCGAAGGGCCATCAATGGTAATAAACGTGGGCCCTGGCGCTCAGGTGGTCACTGGGCGATCAAAGCGATTGTTCGATATGGTTGCAGCCTTCTCCGATTCTCGGGAAATTTCTGCTTTAGCAAACATCAGCCTGGGGCGCCGAATCGTTCCACCGGACGACTTCCGCATCTGTATGGCTTGGTAATGCCACCATCCAGCCATGCCAGTCTGATGGGCTGCCAGTCCTGTGATAATCAGGGTTTGGGTAAAATGTACAGCCATCGCGTCAGCTGGTTGACACATCTCGGAGTTCTCCCGAGACGTCCCGTCGTTCTGAACGAGGCTCTTCTCGGACCGCCAGCTGATTTGGAAGCGTGTGCTTCTCGTGGACGGCGTAGAGCTACCTGTTCATGCTACGCTCAACAAAGAGCCTGTTCGACCGAGGTCTTGCCATGCAATAGGAGGCATCTGCATTGTTCGCTGACTTTGAAGCGGGCTCTATCATATCTTGCCGTAGTCGCTTGTCGGCGTGTGGTGCCAAGCACCGGTTGGGGGGTAAGCAATTTGGCCGCTGGTGACTGGTGACTGAGTCAATCCTTTCACCTTTACCCTTACGCTCAACACATGAACGAGCCCACGGTCGGCTCGAAACGCGCTCACTCGCCGCGTGTGGCACCCGCAAAACGAGCGAAGGCCAGCCAAGCCTGCCTATCTTGCCGGAAGCACAAAACGCGATGCGAAATGCTTGATGGCGACAACGCTGGGGCCCAATGCCACCGTTGCAAAGTACTCAGCCTCCCCTGTTCCTTCGAGGATGGTTCCGGGCCACCTCCCGGTCCCTCTTCTGCACGCGGACATCAGGCGGAGATCCCGTCTCAGCCTACCATCGATCGAAGATCCTCCACGTCGCTTCCCAAGAAATCACAGGACGTTCCCGTGGATGACATGAGAAGTTCCTCTAAAATATGGGGAGATTCTCCTCCAGACAATCTTTCCCAGCTTAGGGCACTCCCCGGAGACGCAGATGATGGTGAATTGCTCCACCCGGAGCGTCTTTTACCGGAAAAACATTCGCCATGGGGTTTTTTAAAGCTAGGCGGTTTCGAAAGCAATATGGTTCCTATGCTCGCCATACAAGCACTAACACGCAGTGGCATTAACTCACCGGAATCCCCTCGAACTAGGGTCGATCAGGCACTCCTCCATTTACTAGGTCGCGAGCAGGTCAAATACTTGGTGGACATGTATGTTCAGCCGATATTCTTCCCTTCGTCTTTTAATCAACTGGACATTCTACTTCAGATTCGAGGAGCGCTACACTCCTTGGTTGAATTTACAACCAGGCAGCCGCAATGATGGTCCCTTGCTGCGCCTCGCCCAATGTTGTGTGGCATCGCGGCATCTGGAACCTTCAACACGCTCCATCGTTGCCCCACAACTCTACCGTTTGGCCGATGACTTTGTCTTTAAACAATGCTTCAATCCACTTCCCTCCACAGATGCAATTTATGCCGTCCTTGTTCTTTCCATGTGGGAACCGGTTGGCGACTCAGCATCAAGAGAATCCCGTGACGGGAGACTGATAGCTGCAACTGCAGTTAGCATGGCCATGAATCTTCATCTGAGTCAAGCCATGGTTTATGCTCAGAAACTTTGCAATGAGAAAAAGCCGAGCGAGCCACCAAGCGCAGAACTAGACGAAGCACTGGATAAAGCACGACTGGTGCGTCTCCTAGATCAGCTATCGGGTTCATATTGACCAGCTGCTTTCGATTCCAGTGGTTTTGCCTTACCGCTGCCGAATCGATGTAGGTGGATACTTCATTCATTTTGCAGCATGGGGAATTTACCAATTCACAAGGCTTTGTGTCGGCACCGGTCGTGAGCCCATATCAGACTGTCAAAATCTGATATATGAAATCTTTGATACTTCCTCACAAGCTACGCTTGGCGCAGTCCGTGATTTGCGATTAACCCTCCTCTCCCAACTATTCGCCACCACTCGGCAGGGACTTTCGATACGGCTACAGTCTGCCGGTGAACTTGGCGACTTCCATAAACAAGTGCTGGATTTCTTGGTTCATATGGACGTTCTTGAACGTATCATCACACCACTTCCAGGTATGCTCTTAGCCTATTTTTTCTGTCCTGCCGTCCTAGTCTTCAAACATGAGTCGATGCAATGGTCCTGACCCTGACGCCCAGTCCTAGCAGACCACGAAGTTTTTTACTTCCGTATACTTCAAATCTACTACCAATCGTGTCGTGCGCTTTTTCTTGTCCACGCACTTATGGAGACCAAGATTGCGCTCACTAAAACCGACGACCAAAGGCAAAACTCTTGGTTTCTTCACGCCGAGCACAACGGGGTTAACCTGACGCAGATTTGGGGACACCAAGCCCTCGTGTTTAGCGAAGCGGCGTTGGTCACCACGATCTCGATTCCCGATCCCGCGTTGCTGAGCACCGCTCCGGATAGCCTGTTCAGCATGATCACCTTCGCTACGATTTATGTCATGGTGTCAAAATGGAGCGTATTCGAGCACATCGGTCTGCAAATGCCGGGGTCTTCGGATTCTATACTGGCGAAGACAGTTGAGAGACTGTCGCTCGTCGCTTGTTCGCGTGACCACTACGCTGCCAAGTGTGCTCGGCTGATCGAAGCGGGCGTTGCCTCCTTCAAGAAGAAGATCGGGGAATCGACCCTGGAGGAAAAGGAATATTCAAAACCGGTCGTGCAGCATTTCGCAGCCGGTACGCGCGAGTTTGGCTCTGTAAACGCGAGCAGGAATGCGAGCGGGTCGAGCGGAATGGATACGAGCGCGGCATACGCATCTGGCAGTTCGTGCACGAGCGCTACAGGAGCGAGCGTTGGCCCTACCCCGATGGACCCTCAACACGTTTTCCCGAATGTGTCGATGAACGATCCGAATTACTTTATGGGCCCGGAAATTTTTCTTGACAACGATTTCTGGTCGACGTTCGTGTTCACCGCTACAGATGGGAATGGGATGAATATGATGCACGGATTTTGATGGCGATCTCCACTCCATACGCCCCTCGTTTCGATTGTCGCACTTGATCTTTATTTATCGTATGAGTTTCACTGATGCTATAGCGTTATATAGTCCATCTCCTTGCGGCCCGGGTACATACACATCCCACAGCGCTGAGCTGCATACTTGTAATAATATCACAGTTAGACTTTATCTCTCTCCCACGTATGTGTATAGATACTTCTGATCAAACCTGGTTATCGCATACTGACCGTTAAAAATAAATAAAGCAAAGCAAAGCAAATGAACAATTTCCATGGGGTATGCCATGGAAAGGGGATCAACATGAGTGGTGGTGTTAGTTCGTGCTGTACAGGCCGAATGGCACGGATGCGATCTCACTCAGACCTCAACCTTGGGATGCTGCGACGCACGTCTAGGTAGGGGCCTGATAAGCCGAGAAAAGACGGACTTCATGACGACCGACGGTGCCGACTCTGAGCCTGATCCAGGATCGTCCTCGTCCTCGTCGTCCTCG
>JBBPUI010000375.1:0-22912 GCA_038094615.1 Heimioporus aff. retisporus
GTTCGCCGCCGACCTCGACGTGGCCCTCCCCCTCTCCCCTGCGCTCTCCTTTCCGCCCAGCTCCCCGACGGACGTGCGCCCAGCCCTTTCGCGCGGCCGCCCCCAGAGATCCTCCCCACCCCTTGCCGTGTCCATGCCAGACCCTGCGACGGATATCACCCGTCTCCGGGTTCGCGCACAGCGTCACCACTGCTTGTATCCCGGTGCGACCTTCCAGGGAACACAAAAGAGCGGCAGGAACAGCTACGATGTCGACGTCACTATTGTCGTACGTTCCTTTGATCCATCCACCCATTGCCCACTCACCCCCTCAAGGACGTCGATTTTTCTTCTTCCTTCCTCTGCGGATACCTCCGTATACGCGGTCTCACGGACGACTGGCCCGAGCTGACCACCTACTTTGACGCGGAAATCATCGGCAGTCGTTACGGCTTTCTGACTCAAAAATGGGGTGCGAATGAGCAGGAGGACATGGTCCACTGGCAGCGCTTCCCCGCATTCAGGCACGTCAAGAACGAGCTCAGGAGGCCGCATTTGACGATTCCCGATCGCGACCGTGGCGCAGTCTTTATGAGGTGGAAAGAAAGATTCCTTGTTCCTGATCATAGAGTGCAGGATATCAATGGCGCAAGCTTTGCCGGCACGTTTTGTCCTCTCCTCTCCCCTCGTATATCTCATTCACCCCCCGCCACGCCAGGTTTCTACTATGTCTGTGTCGACTTTAATCCTCCATCCCCATCAACCAATGCCCGTTCTACCGTCAATACTTTTCCTCTCTGCGCAGAGGAATATGGTCAGGGTGATTTGCTTACTTCACCTTCTCCGGGCAAGCTCGAGTCCATTCCCATCAATCGCCGTCGTCGGGACTCTAGCGTCCGACGTGGTGGGCGTGGGTCGTCGATCGGTCCCCGTTCTCCGCCTCCAGCTGCCACTATGAGTGGCTTCTATTTCCACCAAAATTCCGAGCCGTGAGTGGTGGTTTGTTCGTCTGGTGCAGCTCGCTCGATCTGTTTGCGTAGATATCAGCAATTATCGCTCAGTCACATCCCTGAACGCTCAAGCTCTTGCTTTGAGTTTCGCTAACTTTAGACTGACGGACGTGTGTTGTATGCTCTTGTGTCTACCTCCCTCCCTTTGAGTTGTATGTGCGTTATTAGTGTAATCCCCTTCATAGCATCCTACGCTACGTGTACTGTGCCCGCATTCCCTGTTCTCGGTAATTGTTTGTCAGTTTTTGGACGGCAGGACAAGATGTCAATTGCCCTTTTTTTATATATAAGATGGACACGTCTGTTGGGACGATACCAGACTACTGTCTGCTGAGCGACCTGTCGTGGTCAGCTGCGCATGCACGCACGTATTTTCCGGGTCCGCAATGCTGCTTGCCAGCTCATACACACCCCAGGTACGCCAGAAAGCGCGCCGGAAGTTATTAATAACTTGGCGGACGCATGGGGATTGATACCCACCCAACCCGCTCTAGGCTCGTCAATTTGGCGCTCTCACGGTTCACTTGACGAGGAGAACACTCCTTCATCCCAACAAAAACGGGCCACGAGATCCTCAGGATGGAAGCATTTACGTTACCCTTCTTCCCAAGGATTTCTGGTGGGGACACGATGTCGATCTGGACAATAAGCAAGCCGGCGTTATTGAAAATGGGTGTTTCGCGTATGGCGCTCTCGTATGCCTGCTGGCCGGGACCCTTTCGACGTGCGCTGTGGGCATGGCATGCAGGGCGCAACGGGTGCGTACCGTGAAGGAAGTGACCCAAGCTTGCCTGGCTGCGGGCCCAGTGATCATACGGGGATCGGTATCAGGCGGCTTATCGAATCGCCAGTCTGATCTAGCTCGGACCGTCTGGCAGGAACGATCTCGTGATCTCACAGCCCCGTGCACAGGAGGACCATCCGACTGGAAAAAAGTCTGTTTAAGCACTGAGACTCGGCTGGCCGCCGTGTGAGAGGACAGACGGGCTGGCGGGGATGTTGCGGAGGGTGGCCAGCAATAAAATGTACGGGTAGTGAAATGTAATTTAAGTGCGCTGCTGTACTGTTCGGTTTTGACCGGTGATTTCCTTTCTTCACCGCAGGCCCGTTCTGCCTCGCCAGCAGACCTCCCACCTCGACCTCGACCTCCCCTCCTCCTCTGCCCCACCCATATGGCCTCTCACCCCTCCGGCACGAACAACGTCGTCGGTGTGCACTACCGCGTCGGAAAGAAAATCGGCGAAGGCTCCTTCGGCGTCATCTTCGAAGGTTTCTGCTCTTCCTCTCCTCCCTCTTCCGCTTCATTCCACCCCCGTCCCAGGTACGAACCTCCTCAACTCCACCACCGTCGCCATCAAGTTTGTCCGTCTCTCCGTTCCCTCTCTTGTTCCCAACGACCTCACCTTTTCTCCCAGGAACCCCGCAAGGCCGAAGCTCCACAGCTCCGTGACGAATGCCGCTCATATCGCATCCTCGCCGGCTGCCGTGCGTCCATTTCTCCCTCTCCCTCCCCTTGGTGTCCAACTTCCCGCTTCCAGCCGGAATACCTCAGATCTACCACTTTGGCCAGGAGGGTCTCCACAACATCCTCGTCATCGACCTCCTCGGCCCTAGCCTGGAAGATCTTTTCGACATGTGTGGTCGCAAGTTCTCCACAAAGACCGTCTGCATGGCCGCAAGGCAGATGGTCCGTCGCGCTTTCAGGTCCACAGCAATCGTCCCTCACGGTCTTCCCTAGATCTCCAGGGTGCAGACCATCCACGAGAAAAATCTCATATACCGTGATATCAAGCCCGACAACTTCCTCATCGGTCGTCCCGGTACCAAGGCTGCCAACGGTCCGTTCCGCATCTCACTCGGAAAAACACGGTCCCTCATTCCGTTTATTTCAGTCGTTCATGTCGTCGATTTTGGTATGGCCAAGCAATATCGTGACCCCAAGACGAAACAACACATTCCTTACCGTGAACGGAAGAGTCTCAGCGGAACCGCCCGCTACATGAGCATCAATACGCACTTGGGACGAGGTACCTCCAACCTCGTGCTTCCCCTCCACCCTTCCCTTGACATCCTTTTGACCTCGCAGAGCAATCCAGAAGGGACGACCTGGAATCTCTTGGCCACGTCTTCATGTACTTCCTTCGTGGCAGTCTACCTTGGCAAGGTCTTAAAGCTGCAACTAACAAGCAAAAGTACGAAAAGATCGGAGAAAAGAAGCAGACAACCCAAATTAAAGAGCTCTGTGAAGGCTGCCCAGGTCCGTCTCGCAGTCGCCCCGTACGTGCCGCATCTCACAACCTCTTTAGAGGAATTTGGCATCTTTCTCAATTATGTCCGTAAACTTGGTTTCGAAGAAACTCCGGACTATGACTTCTTGAGAGAGTTGTTCGCCAAAGTCATGAAAAATAACAACGAGGTCGACGATGGTATCTACGATTGGAACTTATTAAACGGTACGTACGCATATATCTCGTCTTCGTTAGCTCATCGTCAATCTGCCAGGCGGTAAGGGCTGGGAAGCCTCGATGGTGTGTCGTTTCATGACGACAAACTGGATGTAAACTGACGACATGACTGTATGCAGGGTCAACAACCAGCACTTTCTCAAGCCCAGAACGTGCCAGCAGCCCAGCCTCAGGATCGTAGACGAGATTTAGAGAGACCACGCGATGCCGAGTGGAGAAGGGCATCTCAGGGTAACCCCCAGGTGATCCCTCCCTCTCCGGCTCTCGTTCGCCATGGCTCCAAACAACGCAGGGTTCCGAACGCGCTTACGCCCGCAACGGGCGGGGCATCCCCTGGCCAGGCCACACCGATGTCTGCCGCTGCACAGGTCAACGTCCCCATATCAACACCTCAAAACCGCGCGAGCTACACCGGTGTTCCGCAACACCCGTACGCGAATGCTACTCCAGGCGTGGATTATGCAAACGACGAAGCATACTCCAACCAACCTTATGGTCGTGCCTCTCCTATGGTGTCGACCGTTGGCGCTGCACCACCTGCCATCAGTAACGTCCGGGCACGAGCCAATGAAGTTGGCGTATCACAAGGAGACGAGTATCATGACCAGAACGGCGACGCCCAAGAGCCCAAATCGAGTTTCTGGAGGATTATCACGTGTCGGTGCGGTTAGGAAACCCGTCTCGGTGCAGCCGTTCTTTGTTACCATGAGCGTATATTATCAACACGTTGCCGGTCATTTCTTCACCATCGATTTTTGATATACCCCTCCTTTCACTAGTTGCACCTTAATATCCGTTTCGTTTGGTCATATGGTTTTTTTTTTTACCAGGACACGGTAATACTGACATTTTCAGACACTCAAGAGTTTTTGCTATCACGGAATCCCGATGAAACCCCTTTTTACGATCTGATTGGTGCTTTGCGAGTTAGTAGCAAAATATGTCATTTCAGTCATGTGTGAAGCTGGTACATTTTGGATAGCGATGCGACAGCAATTGGCGGTATATACATATCCTAGCTTACAGCCGATGATTGTGCCACTGGTGCATGGTCTGAGGCAGTGGAAGGGGGAGGTCGTCGTACTACAATTGCGGCATCAGTCTTGAACAAATTATCCATGCATCGCTACGACAGATCATTGCCGTGGTCTGTATCGCGGGAGGCGGTCCCAATGACCTCAGCTTCGCCAGGCGCGGCAGGGCTCGGCAGTGTGTGGCGATCCCAAGGGGTCGACCCTTGCAGTCCGCCCCTGTGTCCCTCTCCGTTCGTCGGATCCGAGGGGCCACGCCTTCGGCGATACCCCATCTGGGATCTTGCCTGGTTGCTTGGACCACTTCCATTGGCTCTCACCCCAGAAGGCGTTGTTGGCGCTCGCCGACGATAGGGGGATACGCGTTCAGGAGGAGACGTCGGGGGAGGAAGCGTCGCGATAGAAGGGAGATCTGACGTCGCAGAGTCTACAGAGCGAAAAAATCGGTCGTCGGCGCTCGTGTTCCGCGTCCGCCACCGAGGATGAACGGAATGCTCTCGCGGAGTGGGTGCCCCACTTGGCGGTAGCGGATAATGTCCCGAGAAGCTGTACCGTCTGTTGATTTCATCCATATTGTCACGGTACACCTCGCACTCGTTCTTGTATTTCTCCGCTTGCGCGCGTAAATCTCGATTCTCTGCTTCCAATCTCATAATACAATTGGCGGTGCCTTCAGAAGGTCCCGCATTAGATGTATGTCGTGTGAAGTTGGTATTCTTTTGTACACCCATCTCCTTATATTGAGGTCCGGTGACGGGGTTGATAGGAATATTGCTTACAGGAATGGTTGCGTCGGTAGAAAGCTGTCTAGTATGAACACGAGGGGGTGCAGTAGTGCCATTAAGTTGAAATGTTTGATTCAGTGCGTTGGCAAGAACAGTGGTGGATGGTGAACGATTTGGTGCATTAATGGAAGTGGGAATACGTTTGCAAGATGTCGGTGGCCTTTCAAGTCGTATGTATGACGTGAGGTTCTGCTTCTCGCCGCAGTGAGGGGGTCAGGCTCACCGAGAAGCAGAACCCCGTGCCACATTTTTCTTCCTTTTTGATGACGATCGATTCGACACCACTTGCATGAGCGGCGGTTCGTAATCAGAGTCAGAGCGGCTGGCGATATCTGATGAAAGAGGACCGGTAGTTCGTTTTCTTTTTCGTCCGAGTGATGAAGGAGCGTTAGCTTCCTTGCCAATGTACCATCCGGGTCGCGGGATTTCAACAAAGTCCAACACCATCCTTTGTTTTAACTTTGGTTCAGTTGCAGCTCGTGAACCTGAAGCAGGCTCGCTTGGTGACGGGGAGGACGAGAAACGAGCGGGAGGCTGTTGGTCGAATGTCTCAGGAGTCGGAATGATGGGTGAACCAGGCAAAGATTCGGGGGGATCGGTCAGGTCACTGTAGTCGTCGTCTAGAACAGTAAATGAGAGAGGTGCCAACAACGCGGTTTGCTGAGCACTCGAAGGCAAAGGAACCGGAACAGGGCCAGGGGCACCGTGTTGTGTTTGGATATTCGCGTTGGGATCGTCGGGCACCTTGGGCGCGTCCAAGATATTATTATTGATAGACGAATTAGAATGGGGAGAAAGTCGAACTTCTCCTGTGCCAGGTGCAACAGGAGATCTCGGTATATGGAGGTCACCACCCTGTGACGGTGGCATTCCCAGAATGCTAGAAGATGAACTATCGGAGGCATGACTATCATGTGGACCGTTGCAGTCGATTTCATCTGGCAACCCAACCAGCGCCTTCGCGGAACTCGTAATCTGGGTATTGTGTAGTTGACGGTAAAGAGAATCAAAATAATTGCTCACTGGAATCGATATTGTTTGGGCGAATCGATCATACCAACCATGTTTTGTCACCTCGATCGCAATGGCTTTGCAAGTTGTGAAAGTTTTGGCCAAGTAGAGAAGCTTGTGAGAGGCGTTGGGCCGAGAGCCTCTTTCCTCGTCTTCAATGACGCATCGTTGAGCCTCTTCGTACTTTTGCGAGCTATTGCGGTGATGTTGATGCCAATTCACATCCTCGGAAAGCGCCACAACATCCACTGAATGCAGGGAATCTGAGTCTAGTAAGTGGGTATAGCATTTAGAAAAATGGCATGTTTTGCAGTATATAGCAGCGGAAGCAGGAACTTGGTGTGCCGAATACACTCGACAACTTCTCGTTCCCTAGAAGGTGTTAATGTCGCCTCCAACGTTGATGGGAACGACTCGGGCATACCTCAGTACTGGCCTGCCTTTTTTGGAGTAGTTTACAGGCCGCCTCGAAAATATTCGCGTCTCTCCCAGATAGTAGTCGACTTCGTTGAATGAGTAAAAAGTATATGTGTAACACGTAAAACTTACAGTGGTTGTTCCACCAAATACCCGTGGGCACTGGTATAATTATCGACCACGCGTTGAATTGCCCTGATAGCTCGGTCCCTGATCTTTAACAAGTCGCTAAATGGCCGACATTGCACTGGCTGCATCTCCTCGCATTGGCATATCCTGCCTTCCACGTAACACAAGGGACAGAGAACGAGGCCATCGCCAATAGGCAACACACCCGCAGAGGTTCCAGAAGATGAGGCAGGAAGACATGAATCACACTCAAAGAAACTCTGGAAAATATCGGCCCCACAAAAATCACAGTGGAGATTATCTGTGTGAGAGGCACTCGACTGCGACACATGAGGCATCGAATCACAGGAATCCGAGAACTCGCTGGAAAGGATATCATCAAAAAGGGAGACAAGCTGTTTCAGCTGGTCTGTAGCTGTCGAGCTTGATTCGCTTGCTTGACTTTGAGTCTCCGATAGTTCTTCCACAAGTCCAGTGAAATGTTGCAGGGCATGGAATATGGTGGATTTGACTTTATATATTTCCTGTCTGCATACCCTGTGCATGGCGCATTCCATCGCATTCAGTTGTCATATTACGAAAATTCTCACCTGTGGTAAACTGGTAGCTCGTGCCACAGTGCCGTCTGCAAACCATTGAGAGACATTCGTGACCAGGACGTCTTGATAGTAATTCCACCCTTGTTGACCACTTGATGGCAGCTTCTTGGAGGAACGAGGACCAGATCACCCACTTGCTGTTCGGCAATGTAGACATCAAAAGGAGCTTTTGCGAGTTCCTCGATGGTCACCACATGGGTTTCAAGATCGACTTCTTGTCCTAATTGATGGAAATAGGCAGCAACCCTGGGAGCAGCTGACGACTGTGTCATGAACCAAAACGCCGACCCGGAGTGCTCTGAGAAACACATAAGATTCTGGCCAGACGATGCACAGAGGTCTTTATGGAATGGTGTGAATGTGTCCCCTATCCCTATATAGCACATGAGAGTCTGAACCTTGCCCTGAGTCGATTAGAGGGGTAGGACGAAAGGACAATGATGGAAAACAAACTTGGTCCGGAAGAAACTTGAGAAAGTCATTTGAACCATGGAATAAAAGGCCGTCGGGTATGGCACCTGTTTTAAGCCATTCCGTCCATTCCGCGGGACATTCGCCATCTTTACCATAGAGACGCTCCTGTTCTAGCATAAAGTGAGCCTACTGCTTACTGCACTGAAGCATGGAGCCAAACTCACCATCCGCACTTGCATATAATTCGGTTTCGCGCAGTTTCCTGATGAACTCTTCCATAGGGATCTTGAAATCGGCCCAATTGTGTACATTTCGAACGGTAGGATCTGTATGCTTCAATCAGACAAAATTCTGGGCCAAGAAACACGACCAACTCTGATCGCCATTTTTCTTGAGCCAATCGAGATTAAACATGGCCTTTGGCCACCTGGGATGTCTGTTCCAACCCGAAATGATCAGAGGGTTTCCATCTCTTTCTACTTCGCGTGTCACGAAGTCAACTTTGGCGTTTGGGGCGGTATAGTGTACATTCTTGACTTTACGAAAATTAGGAGAGCGCGCGAGGATGGAGTTCAGGTCCCAGCCCAGGGTGGAAATAAGAGGGCGGGGCAGTGGTTGGTGTGCGTTTGAGGATGGAGGGGGAGGAGGGGAAGGAGGAGGATCCATGGAAGGGGCTGCGTCAGGACCTTGCGAGGACGGTCGGGGGCGGTCCATCTGGTCAGAAATCAACGGGCGGCAAAGGCGATTGTTTGGGCATTTATGGGACACGTGATCCAGCGCACCCCGTCGCGTCTTTGTCCTGGACGATATGTCGGGCACAGCGCAAGCACCGCACGGACCAACACAAGACCCCGAGTTTGACTTTTGGGACTTTGTTGCGTGCGCGGTATGCCATATATCTTACTCGCCAGCGGACAGGGGGCCGCCGCCCGTGCCGTTCTGGGTCACAGAGTGCGGCCATGTCTTGTGCAACGCTCACCTCAGTCAGTGCCCCGATTCACACACGCACCGAACGCTGATATCGTCAAGACCCGGACCAGAGTTGCGCAAGGTGCGGCGAACAGGGCATACAATTGATCCCCCTCCAGCGCCATGTATGCGCCCCCTTTCGCATTTATATTCCCACACCCCACACTCAATATCTGCGAGATGGACCCACCCATGTCAGATTGGTTCCGCTTTTTGCCTCACGCAATAGATGGCATGGCCAATGCTGTAAAGGCATGTCGTGCAACCTCCCTGCGTCCTTACGTCTCACTCGAGTACAGTTTCAGCAAGAAGCGCTCGCTGCTCTTGTAAGGTATTATCGTAACCAGTGCTTGCAGCTTTCCGCCACCTGCGATCGGCTACGAAATGAGCGCAGAGCCATCAGAAAGTATGTTCCCCGTCTCGTCGTCTGGCGCACAATAAACATTCCCTTTAGAGATAACGATACCCTGCAGAGAGAACTTCATCTATACCGTACCGGGCGTCTCGCTTCAGATCAAGCTAGAGAACCGTCCGCGCATCTAAATTATAATGGTAAGCGGCCCATGGTCGAAACACATAGGTGGGTTAGCAACATCATCCGTGTAACCTGACAGATTGACAAATCAGTAGCGCCAAGACGAGCTCGAGCCCGAGATCCATTCCCGGGCCGACTCCGGTGGGTCCATTGCGTCTTACTCTCCCGCCTGGGGAACATCCCAGTTTCAGTCGGCCAGTGCCATCCGGGCAAGAATTCGCAAACACGGTTGACAGACCTGGTAGCAGCCGGTTTGCAGAGTATGCTCTCGAAACTCCCTCGTACCTTTCCTCATTCATTTTCTAGGCAATATGCGTATCGCGCAGAGGACGCTAGTCATCCGAGAGGGCCTACAGATGAGCGACAGTCAATCTCTCTCGGACAACGAGTGAATCATGGCATGATGGCCCCACCACCTCCACATCAGGGAAAGCGTTTCAAGCCAGTATACCTGCAAACCAACCAGGGGATGCAAGCCTCAGCGTCACACGACCCTGGACCGCGAATACCCTCCGAGAACATGGGACCACCCCCGACCCCCCAGCGACCATTTTCAACGTCTTTGCGAACGCCTTCGAGGATCCCGATACAAAATACCGCGTCAACCATGCTGACCAATCGATTCATACCCTCTTCTGCTCCTTCTCACAACCAGCCTGGGCCTGGGCCAGCTACCGCAGGCAATATTGGCAGAGCTGCAGGTGGAAATCGCATTCCTTTTACACCTCAAAGCTCAAGCGGGTTTGGGTGATAGTTTAGATAGTTGGATTTGCACTATAAAAGAGATGATTTGTGACTGAAGGGCTGTAAGGGGCTCCGTTGCGTGTGTGTGGTTGTGATGCAACCAGCTGCGCCACTAGTGCTGCGGAAGGGTCAAGTACATAGCTTGCCGCAACACCACCATCGTCTATCCCACTCGCAGTATTGAACTATGGCGTACAACGATCCTTATGCCGGCCGATACGAACATCGGTATACGGACTCGGATGCACCTGCCTTCAACCCCTACAACAATCCACAACCCCACGAACCGTATGACCAGGGCGGTTATGATACCTACGCAGCAGGAACGCATCCAGATGGCGCACGTTTTGGCAAACCCACGGGTGCGTTTCCCTCTGGCCACCATGACCAAGCGGCGTTTGCACGAGCCACCACTGGGTGCGGTTTAATTTGGTATTATCGTTACGGCGTTTGAATATATTAACGTTTTAATAGTCCCCCCCGAGACCTGAAACACTGGCGTTCCGAACACCATGGTGGTTTATGGACCAGGGTATTTTCATAGCACTAGCTTTGTTTACGACAACGGATTTATCCTTTTGCAGGGTAATCGAGTGGCGTGTATCTGCCGGTTCTGCTGCTGCACGCTCATGATTGCTATCTTCCTCATCGTCGGCATCTTATTACCCCTCGCCCTGGTGCGCTGTCTCTTTTCTGGGGACGCAATGTCACTGACAATCCCTAAGTGGACTCGGCCCCCTGATATTGTAGTCGGCAGTGTACAACCTACGACAAACGGGAGCGAGGTAATGCGTCTCAATTTCGTCACCGACAACCAAATAAACCACCCCTGTACCTGTAGCTCCAGAGCATCACCAACGGGTTTGAGGTCAACCTAGAAGTCCCTATCTAGTACGGACGATTCTGTGTGCTTTGCAACTTTTCTGGACGCTCACTTGAACGATAGCGTCAGCAATCCCAACTATTTCTCCGTGTCGTTTTCGTCGATAAAGGCAAACGTATGCGTTTCTCGACCTGCACACTCTTCTCTCACTGACCGCCTTCGTAGATTTACTATCCGATCAACAATACACTTATTGGGCAAGGAGATGAGAACGATGTAACTTTTCATGCGCATTCCAGCACAAACATCACCTTCCCTTTCTCGATCGAATGGACGACCACAATGACATCTGGTGCCAGCATCATCTCAGACTTGATTAGCAAGTGTACTTCGTCAGAGGATATTGTCATCGACTACGATATCACGGCAAGTCGAGTTTTGAACCATTGTAGCTCTGGATCTGATCTGTTTCCCGTCTTTTAGTTGGCTTTGCGTGTGCTTTTCTTCACAGTCTCGCCGACGGTCAGTAATTCTGCCAGTTTCGCATGCCCTTTGTCTGCGTCCGACATCGCGGTAAGTAGTTCCTCGAGGTGACACCATTGTTTCTCATGTCTTTGCAGAGCCTAGGTTCTGCACTCTCGGGGAGTGGTTAACTTTAACTAAGGAGCTTGTCATCAGTGCCGTCGGACACTTTTCACGACACCACACGTACATACCACGGACTAAATTTTTATGTTACTCGTTTGAGTCACTTTGTATAGGATACTTCCACTAATTTGTGGGATTCCGTGCAGTTATTTAGTAAGCCAACTAGGACTCGATTGGTCGAACTTGGAAATGCCACTCGGAGAAACATTCCTCCCTAGAATCCACTCCGTGTTCTACGCGATATTCGATGTCAAGACTGGCCCGAAGATCGTCTTCCAGGTCCCTGAAGGCCTCATAGCGCCAGCCGCACCAGTCGCCAGCTTGTCGGTGACCTCTTCACCAAAACCATCTAGCACACCGTTGGCGGAGGGGGAAGAGCAGAAGTTATCCCGTCGATCTAGCTCTTCCTTGATTTCGGCAGGCGGCCAACGTCCAAGCCCTTTGCGTCACTTGCCCTCCCCCCAACATCGCTCATCTTCTGCCAGTGGCAGGACCCTCTTCAACTTCAACGACATATCCAAGTATGTTATTCCGCCAAATCCTCTGTGTGGTCGTCTTGTCATCTGTGCAACGGGTAATTATCGTATCATTGGACTTCCTGTGTCCCTCTCTGGAAAGTATGAGAGGAACTTCTTTCGGTTTAACCTCTGTTTCGTCTTCGAACGATCGGCAAACCTGAGCTGTTATGAGCCTATCGTCCGGAAAGTTAGTAGGGTCCTTACGGCTTGCGAAGTTCGTTCTTCCACCTCTTTCTTAGCAACTCGTGCTCATGGCATATCCTTGCAGGAAGAATCGATGTTCCTTTCGAACTCGCAAACATCATTGGCGATGCATGCCATTATCGAGCAACTATACGAGGACCTGAATTCATATTCCGAGACGTCAATTCCGATCGATGATTTCAATTCCATTGAGCTGAAGATTCTTCCCTTTTACCCTAATCCGCTTTCAGTAAGGGATTGGCATGTGCCCCTCGCGCTCATAAATCTGTCAAAACGCATAGAAGACAACTGGGACCTTACAATGAGAAAGGTGACCTCATCTAGTCTCGAATCTCATCTAGTTTATACTTCTTCAGGTCTGCCCATATATCGATGGCGTGAATCATGTTAGTCGCATCGCACAGCTGGCAGATTGCGACCTCGAGCTAACCCGCCAAGCGGTCTCCCACCTTTTGTAAGTTTCTGCAGGTCTCCTCGCCGACCTCTCATTCATACACTTGACCATGCGGTGAGGTACTACCAAGTCATCATGACAATCGACATATTTCAGTATTCGAACATGTATACGCTCAGAAAGAACGTCCAGTGGCTAGCAGACGAACCTCACGTCAAGGACGAGTGTGGACCCTATGTGACTAAGCCGGGTATCGTACGATCTTGAAATTTCGTATGGACGATCTGAACGTATGCTAGGAAAGCCGATCCTCGATTGGCCCAAGCTATTACATCTCTACTCTCGGCTGAAACCAGGACGAACTGTGTTCGAGTGGATGGAAAGTCATGAGGTACACGAGCTTGGCGTTGACGTTCGACGATTTACGAGCTTTGGGGTTATCAAGGTACGGTCGCGAGGTATGCTATGACTTGCCCAGGTTTGACATGCACTTCTCAGGGTTTCCTTCGCCGAGTGCACCGCTACCCAATCTTGATTCCAGAGTCTCCGGCCATCCAAAGTCGTAGACGCCGACAGAGTTTTTCGTCAACGTCTCCTACCCAACTCGGACCGCAGCGGACAAGTCCTTCGCTAGACTCGCCTGAGTCCTTCGGTCGTTTCAGGGGGCGGCTGCCCGACCCATCGGTCACTATTCCGGTCAACACCGAAGTGCTTCTCAGTTCGCCCACCAGGGAAACCGAATCATCCAAGAACGCACCTCGAAGGACTAGTGCAGCGGAGAAAGTGCTGGAACAGCTACGTTCCAAAACGCTCCAGAGGAGTGGTTCCCACATCATCGTTGGCAGTCAACCATCGTTCCCGGAAGAAGTGAACTCTGCGTACGAACGATCCGTCGGGCGACCGCGCGTAAATTCGGATGGTCGTCGACATTCAGTGTACCAACAGTCGGAGGCGTCAAGCAGAGATGGCCGCTCCTTGGGGCATGGACATTCTGTTGGATCTATCCCCACTGGACGCCCGAGACCATCGCGCTCACCATCGGCGCCGTTGGTCCCGCAGATTCATACATCGTTTTCCCAAGGCCCGGGACAACTGCTGAATGTGCCGCCGCCACCGACTGAGTTGATCTCTTTACTCGACGGGGAGCATCACACGGATGAGTTATCAACAAGATTTGAGGCAGGGTGGCCATTGTTGCAACAGTGGCTTGCGGTGATTGGTGGTGGGAGGGGTGACGGTGAATTTGGAAGAGTGTCGATTATCTACCGTTGAGCGACATGGCAGCAGTGGTGAATACATTCTGCTAGTGCTAATGTACATTCTATCCAAGCGTCCGATTGACATTGACGTAACCAACCCCATAACACGAATAGATGAACTCCATGCAGGACGAATCCGACGGGTTTGCGGATGCTACTTTGAATGACGTTCCAAAGAATGTTTTAATGTCTTGGAGAAATTGGGTCCTGATGATAGTATCAGCGCTAGCTTCGTACCAAGTGTCGAAATACTGACGTTCGAGGAGACGCATTGCCCATTCGACATCGCCCCACGTCTTCGCTGCCTAGCACCATCATCAAAAGGACGAGACATTGATGTTTCCGGTCAATGCAACCACCACGCCGAATTTCGGACAGGAGAGCACGGCTAGCTAGGAGCGCCACATCCTCCGGAGTGCCGCCAGGTTTTGCAACAGCTTCGGCACAGTGTATAACAGATGTGGTGGACTCTGCTAGCAGAGTTAAGGCGTAGCCCGGAGATCTACACGACAGTCAAACAAAGGACGTCTGAAATAATGGGCACTCACTTCCCGCTCTCGTCTCCCTTGTACACATCAGAGTAAAGGTAGATGTCGGGTATGTAACGGTTGAGGACAGAACGACAAGAATCAATCATGCGGTTAGAGAACTGAGGGCTAACTCGCACGGCATGTCTGTATACGGATGCATTCATGAGCAACGGTCGTGCACAGCGCGGGTATAACTTGCGCTATGCCTCTTATGCGCTTGATTTTGCCTGGTTCAACAAAGTTGAGTGTTTTTACCTGCTTTACGACTGGGCATAAAAATTGGACTTCTCCGCCGCCTTCCGGCGGAGCACCGCGTTTTGTTATCTGTTGAATAGTAAGACCAGCCCTCCGCTGAATCGATGCCTACAGACCCTTAGTTCGACACCGTCGGAAATTCCGAAAAGCTGAAGGTGGGGAAGGGTGACTGTGCGGATGAGATCAACCTTGAACACTCTCAGCATCGTCGAGTGGGTACTCGAACGCAGGACGCACGGAAAGGTCGAGGTCGTCCGTCGTTACGCCTCTCAGAGTCACCTCAAACGGCTTCTTCGAAAAGGGTGCAATCATGACCAGAGATTCAAGAAAATAGCCCACGGCGCGCGAGAGGGGGCAGTCGTGGGTCACCTGCCCGCCAGAGATAATTCCAGGCTTGAACAGGACGGAAGTACCTGGCGCGATGTATTAGGCCGATACCCACGAGCTCACCCTGGACCATACCCGTAACGGATATCTCAATGACGGTACCATTAGTCGCCTTTTCCAGCAACTGCAGCAGGCTTATTTCATAATCTGGGGGTCGGTTCAGCGAGGGCAGGGGGATCGTGGATGGAGGTCACACCTTGCAAACCTGGATTTTTGTCTTCGGACCTGATCTTGTCTACTCGTACCGGCTTTCCGCTAAGGATGGACAACACCAAACGTTGTCGAAGGTACTGGTGACCGCTGAACCTCAACACCTGGGCCATGCTCATTCAAGCTGGCGGACTCGGGAAGCATTTATTTAGCAAGCTTACATAAGCACTAGAGGCGTAGGGGTTCTTCCGATCGCCCAAGTACGGTCAACCCACTTGAATCGTAGACATTCCTAGACTTTGGTTCGACTCATTGATGGCATCCAACTCGCTTCATGTAAACGGCTCTGCGACATCGAGCGACTGGCAGGATCGCTACTTTCACATCGACCAGATCCTTGATCGGCCAGGTCCACGAACCGAACCATCCTTCTTGGCTGGTGATGAGGTGCAGTGGCCAGCGCGTGCCTAGGGGTCAATTCTGAGCCCTTCCAGGTCAAAGACTTTCTCAGGAACAAGTGCAAAATCCTGGTCATCGGCGCTGGCGGGCTGGGCTGTGAGATCTTGGCCAACCTCGCGCTGACCGGCTTCAAGGACATTCACGTCATCGACATGGACACCATCGATATCAGCAATCTCAATCGCCAGTTCTTGTTCAGGTTGGCCCGTATGCTGGCTAAAGCCCCTTGTCTCATATTGACCACGATTATCAGACAGGCCGACGTGGGCAAACCCAAAGCCATCGTGGCGGCCGAGTATGTTATGAAACGCGTGCCGGGCGTAAGGGTCACTCCGTAAGTCCATCTCTTTCCTTTCGGCCGTTCATACTGCACGTTTGATGCAGCTACTTTGGAAAGATTCAGGACAAGGACGACGAGTACTACATGCAATTCAATCTTGTCATTTGTGGCCTTGACTCTGTGGAGGCGCGCCGATGGATCAACGCAACCCTTGTTAATTTGGTTGATCCAGAGAACCCAGAGAGCTTGAAACCTCTTATTGATGGTGGCACCGAAGGTCAGTCCGATGGACCCGCCAAGTTCGAAGCTAAATTGTATCGCAGGCTTCAAGGGACAAGCTCGTGTCATTCTTCCTACCGTGTCGTCTTGTTATGAGTGTTCTCTTGATATGCTGAACAAGCCGACAACATTCCCTATCTGCACCATTGCTAACACTCCGCGTCTTCCCGAGCACTGCATCGAGTGGGCATCCGTACTCGAGTGGCCTCGAGTGCACGGAGGTTTGTTCATTTGCTAAGTGCTCCTATGGTTTGCCTGACATTGTATCAGAGAAGAAACTTGACACTGATGATCCTGAGCACATCAGCTGGTTGTACACCGTCGCATCTGCACGAGCCAAAGAATTCAAGATTGAGGGGGTGACTTGGTCGCTTACCCAAGGAGTGGTCAAGAACGTAATACCTGCCATAGCGTCAACGAATGCTATCATAGCTGGTGGGTTGGTCGTTTGTCCTTGTTTTCCGTTTACCGACACGGATCCAGCATCTTGTTGCAACGAAGCGTTCAAAATCGCGACTAGTTCTGCGGCATATCTCAACAACTACTTCATGCTCATTGGCACCGAGGGAGTATATTCGTATACTTTTGAGCACGAGCGGCGCGAGCACTGTCCGGTTTGTGGCGGCGAGGCCATGATGGTGTCGATAAGTCGGGAGTGGACTGTTGAGCAACTGATCGAGATGCTGACAGAGAAGCAGACCATGTGAGAGTCTTTTATGATATGGTCGTTGGTTGCAAGCGTGTTAACGGATATGTAGCCAGATCAAGAAGCCGTCTCTGTCGACGACGGGGAGACATATATATTTCCAGGCGCCTCCCCAGCTGGAGGAGGCCACTCGACCGAACCTGGAGAAAAAGGTCTCCGAGCTGGTAGAAGAAGGGGGAGAGGTCATTGTCACCGCATCCACACTGCCTTTCAATCTGTCGTTGATCATCACTTACACGTAGCTACACACGTACACAGGGGTCAATTAGTCAGCATATATCCATCCAAATTTGAACAAGTCCCACCTTGTACTAAAACTAACATATAAACCATGCCAAAGGCAGATTTGAACAAGGCGGGCTGGGAGCAGAGCGAGTTCCCGATCCTCTGCGAGACATGTACGTCGCGCTGCTGCAAGGAATGAGAGAAAATTGACACCAATCAATAGGTCTGGGTGCCAACCCGTTCATCAGAATGGTGCGTTGTTCGTGTCTCGCATGCCACCAGGTATTCACTCTTGCCCCAGTCGAAACAAGAGTTTGGCCGGTCGTGTGGCACCTGCGCGCGACCGTTCACCGTTTTCCGCTGGAACCCCGGTTCCGGCGCTCGCTACAAAGCCACCGTCATCTGCCAAACTTGTGCCAAGGTCAAGAACGTCTGCCAGACGTGCTTGTTAGATCTCGAGTACGGTCTGCCGACCCAAGTGCGCGATACCGCGCTGGCCATTCAAAGCGAGGCTCCGACGAGCGATATCAACCGCGAGTATTACGCACAAAATATGGAAAACAAGGTACGTTCCACGTCATCATTACCAGCATCGTTTCAACGTGCCCCCGACCAGATGGCAGACGGGACGACGTCGATGATGCAAGTGGGCGGGAGGACGAGTTCTGCAGGCAAGGAGATGCTCAAGGAGCTGGCTCGCACGAACCCATATTACAAGCGCAATCGGCCACACATATGCTCATTCTTTGTCAAGGGTGAATGTAAACGAGGGTCTGAATGTCCATATAGGTACGTATGCCCATGTCTCGTGAGAGTGAACTATCGAACTGATGCGTTGTGCAGGCATGAAAAGCCAGCGGACAATGAGCTCGCGCAGCAGAGCATCAAAGACCGTTATCATGGTCAGAACGACCCCGTCGCACAAAGGATCATGGCAAGCCATGCTGTAACACAGGGGCTCAAGCCTCCAGAAGACCGGTCTATCGTACGTTTTCGCTTCTGACAGGCTGCCCAATATGCTGACGATCCCAGATGTCCTTGTTCCTATCGTCACTCCCTGCCTCTGCGACGGAGGCGGACGTACGGACGCTTGTTGTGAACTCGCTGCCTCAGGTCCCTTCAACGCAGATCAAGTCGGTGGTTCACGTAGCAAAGTCGAGGTGCGCATCTGGTTTTTCGTGCCAATCGTCATCGGCTAACGCTGGTCAAGATGCGCCTTTGTCAACTTCAAAGACAGGGCATCCGCGGAGCATGCTGCGGAAGCCTGGGCACATGGGCTTGACATGGATGAGGAGAGAATATCCGTGAGATGGGGGCGCGGAAAGAACGGTGGTACTGGAAATGCGACTGCCACCTCGAGTGAACTATCAAACATAGCGCCCGCTGTAACTACCACCGTATGATGTATCGTGTGCACATAATGTATCCTTTTGCTTTTCATTTGCACTAGACAGGGATCGGGATGGAATTACAGATGGGAACGACTTGGCCTTTGAATTGAAATAAGAGGCGATGCTGAATGAACCCTGGGCGTACGGGCGGAACTCGGAAGCGCATGTGCGAGCGAGAATAGGTTGGCGATAAATGAGAGCGGTAATTGCAGAGAAGGTGATCGATGTGGACACAAAGACATTGGGGATAGAAGATCAGCAATGTGCGAAAATCGCAAGAACAGTGTCGGAGACGAGGTAACACCGCCAGAATACGTATCATCAAGTTTCAGTCGCTGGGATCGTTGGCGAGACGGAAGATCAAGGGAGCGAATCGCACGCAAGGTACAAGGTAGTGTTTGAACATTGGAAATGGTGCAGAGGAATGAATCAAGGATAGATGCCATCATAGAAACGACCAAGTCTGGAAGGCTGATTGTTCCAGCCAGAGAGGGAAAGAGTGGGCCCAATGACACACCACGCACATATTTGGCGACGAGGACGACGAGAGCAGCCTCAGGTCGTACGATTGGTCGATTAATTCGTTTGGCCTACAGGCGAGAATGCTCTAGTGGTGCGGTTGTGTAACATGGTCCTCTGCAACGACCGTTCGACGGTTCACCAGTGCTCCGACTAACCAGGACCCTCCAAAAATGCCAAGGAGCACGTACAAGCCTTTCTTTTCCTCGCTGGTCAGCGGTCTCGGCTGGGAGTAAGACTCGTCCTTTTCGGCCTGGGCGGCGGAGCTGGTCGCCTGAGCGACGGTGCGACAAACGCTGAAGGACCTTGGGAGCCCTACGCTGTCCCAAAAGTCAGGCCAGAAGCCGACCTCCTTGCTGATAGGGGGGTGGTACGTCGTAGATGGCGAGCTCTCTTCCGGAAGCTTTTCGAGGCCATGGCTGTCCGGGCCGCTGACGAAATGCAACTTTGGAAGTTCGGGTTCGGTGGGCGCAGCGGGTTTTGATCGGGCGGAATTCCAGAAGTCTGGGAGATACGGCTGGGAGGTTGATTGCAGGATATCAGCGAGGCAAGAGGAGAAATGGACGTCGCAAACTGACGACCTGCACGGGGGCATCGGGAGAAGTTCGGGATGGCCTGGGCAGGTTGACGGCCAGGAAATCTGCACTGGGCGTGGAATTCACGCTGTCCTGTTCGTGTTCGCGGATGCGTGCGATCAGCGTAGACTTGTTCCCCTTGCTAAGAGTTATATATATATGAGAGGGAACACGCATCATGCAGGGGTGCGTACGTGGAGAGACCGCGCGCCTTTGCCTCCCTGCGCAGCTCGAGGACGGTGTGGTTGTCCCACGTGCGGGAGAGGAGGCCAGTAGAGACAAAGGACCGTCGCTGTGCTGCACGACGAGGCAAGTACATGGGTCGTCGTCGTGGGCGGTGCTGAGGAGGACTCGGGCTGTGTGCGGGCCGGGGTTGTTGCTGTAAAGGGTCGACTGCCTCGTGTTCGTGTTCGCCCGCTTATCAGCCTGTTCATCGTCCACCATCTCCACAGCCCGCTCGACATGCTCCTTTCACCAGCGTACGTCCCTTTTCTTTGTCCTTTATCCTCCCCGTTTCACCCCCTTCCAGATCCACAAGCGCAAGCCTTCCCTCCCAGTCGTTTTGGAACAAATTCAAGAACAAGAAGACCGACAAGGACAGCGATTATCGCGAGAAGCAGTCCCACATGGCGCTCGCCAGACAGCGCCTGCTCACCCTCGCCTATGGCGACATGGAGACAGTCAGAGTCGTCAGTGTTTCTAAACCGCCGAACGTTTTTCCTCGCTCATACGCTTGCCTAGCTACCCCAAAGCTTTCCTGTGAGCGCTCCTCGCGTCCGTCCTATCCCTCTTCTTTGATCTAGGGAACGCCAGGAACTCGAGGCAGTCGCCAGAGACTGGACCAAACCTCCCCCAGACGCCATCTTCAGCTTGCGCGTTCCTACCGAGTTTGCCTCTCTCCATGCCTCAGTTCGTCCCGTTCTCTCTCTCTCATACCTGCCCTTCTGAAATCACATCTAGCGATTAGTTTCCGGCCCGTATATCTACGTGCGTTATCTAAGATCCTTTTCATGCATCCCCTGATATCTCCCCCCTCGTTCGCGTGGTCCGATCCCTGCAGCTGACTGGCGAAGACTCATACCAGATCGCCATCATGGGCGTTCAGGGTCTCCGCGTAGAGATCGTCAGTGACGCTCCTCCTCCTCCCGACGAACCACCGTGCGTCGTTGTCTTTTCTCTCGGTCTCGCTACTGACTCGAATCCAGCCCACCCCCGTAAGCGTTTGCTCTGCCACACGCACACCTTGTCACGTCTTTTTCCTTCAGTCCCCCGCCAGTCATAGAAATGCCCGCAACGTTCAACCTCGAACTTGTCCCGGGTCAACAAATTGCACTCGAAACTACAGTGTCTTCCGCCGACGACGTCGACATGGCACGCATGGAAGACGGTACCATCGTCGATGGCATGTTCTGGGGAAAGCTCAACATTGTACACGACGGCGACACCCACACCGTCGATTTTACCGGCACAAAGATGAAAGACCCTGACATCACCCCCGACTTTCTTTTCGATTCTCGCGTCATGACCAAGCTCACCACCGCCGCTCGACCAACGTCGGCCAAATGCCACCTTAGTATCCTCGCCCCTGCCCAACAATACTGTGATGTCATCCTGATGGTGAACCCCCTCTGGAATCTTGCCTTGACTTGGCCGCCAGCCGAGAATCTGGGTGAACAAAAGTACAAATATTTCCTGCGAGTACACCCTGGCGGCGCGCTCGAACACTTTGAGAGCGAGATGGTTGTCACTTCCTTGTACTATGAAGCGGTGTAAGTGGCGGTCCGCACCACGTGTTGCGCTGACATGGACATCTTTTCTCCTCTAGGCCCGACCCGGCAATGGTCGATCCTAACGAATTTATTGCACCACGAAATGGCTTTGCAATGTCTTTCCGCGACTTTATCTCTCACCTCATGAACGTTCTGGACCAGCTTGGCATGTCCCTGCATGCCCGAACCAACTTTGTCAAGTATGGTTTCTGTATCCACATATTGCTTGGTTGCTGACAGATTTGCTCCAGCCACAATCTACATGCATTCTCTGTCCACAAGAACATTGCATATCGTTTCCTTTCCCCTACCAAGATTGCAAACGCCATTGATATCTCGGTGACCGCGGACCCCTGTGTTTTCACTCGACTCTTCTTGATCTTTCGCGGCATATCTGACGATGATCTTGGGCTGTTTGCTGGTGCTGGGGAGAAGGAAGCCAACTCCATGAACTGGAGAGAGACTGTCGGTTGGTCCGAGAATGCCAAAGACACGACGATATTTCGTGTCTTGGAGACGTCCGTTTGGGAGATTGCCTAGACGGCGATGGGAACACGACATTGGACAATCGAGCTGCTGGCAGCTTCCTGCCTTTGCTTTTTTTTTTTTCGCTCATCATTGGGACACGGTTTTGGTTCCCTGCTTCATCATGTGGTGCTGATATCATACCTTAGACCACACTCAAGTGCTACCCTTTGTTGTCATGTTTTGCTTTTCTTCTTACGACCGCTATTAATTCTCTAGTCTTGCGTTGCACAGCTATCCCTAGGCATTCCTCTCATACGAGTTCGGTTCCATCCTTTACTGTGTATCGACAGCGTTCTTGTTTTCCCTTCTTTTCCTTATGATTAATCACTGTAAACTCTCTGTAGTCGATGCTAGATTAGTGTTCCAGACCTCCCCTCACTCCTGTCTTCTCTGACCTGTATTTCGTACTTTGCTGTCAACCATCGGAAGCGCTGGAAATTGGATCACTCCGTGTCTGAATTATACATATGGAGGTATATGGTACAGATATATATATCTAAAGCACACTGGGTCAATAATGTTAACGATCGTCCATGGATATAATGAATGTCGGGGTGGATGTGGAACTCGGCACGAGACGTGTATATATCACATGCGGTGTCGACCAGCGACATCTATGAAGTGCAAAGTCCGTCCGCGATGGCCAGTGAGGTGTGTAGTGGGAGCCTGACGTGTGGCTGTCCAAGTCGTGTTCGGGAGCCGAAGGGAACGCGCTCCCGGGTTCCGGTTAAAGAGTCCCGTATGACCGATTCTAGCGTCGGCCACACGGTATCCGAGTCTCCGGAAAGGTCTACGAGGCGTGTGAAATACGCCCGCGAGGCATAGTAGTAAAGGAGAGGGGAGGTCTGAGCATAGTAGTGCTCGAGGCGACGAGCGAACGCTTCCTGGTTTGGATGGTCAGCGCCACGAGAAGACAAGGGGCAAG
>JBBPUI010000376.1:0-22904 GCA_038094615.1 Heimioporus aff. retisporus
CATCAAGCCCCCCAAGGGTGTCATCCTGTACGGCGTCCCCGGAACGGGCAAGACGCTCCTGGCAAAGGCAGTCGCAAATCAGACCTCTGCCACTTTCCTGCGCGTCGTCGGTTCTGAGCTTATTCAGAAGTACCTCGGTGATGGTCCAAAACTTGTGCGAGAACTGTTCCGAGTAGCAGAAGAGCATGCACCAAGTATTGTATTCATCGATGAAATTGACGCTGTCGGTACAAAACGGTACGTGTGGTTTGCATTGCCACTTGGTTTCGTTTGATGTTTTTTTTTTTTTTGTAGATATGACTCAACGTCGGGCGGAGAGCGCGAAATTCAGCGGACGATGTTGGAACTACTCAACCAACTCGATGGATTCGACACGCGGGGTGACGTTAAAGTCATCATGGCTACCAACAGGATCGAGACACTCGATCCAGCTCTTATTCGTCCCGGTCGCATCGACCGAAAGATCGAGTTCCCACTACCGGATGTAAAGACAAAGCGCCATATTTTCCGGTACATTGCACTTACTGCGTTGTTTGACCTTGCTCATCCGTTCCGGATAGGTTACATACATCACGCATGAGTTTGAGCGACGATGTTGACTTGGAGGAGTTTGTGATGGCGAAGGATGATCTATCGGGTGCCGATATCAAGGCGGTCTGTACAGAGGCAGGTTTGCTTGCGCTAAGAGAACGGCGGATGCGGGTGACCAAAGCCGATTTCACTACAGCGAGGGAAAAGGTGAGTTGTTAGCGTATCTATGGTGTTTGTAGCTAATTGATTCTTTCAGGTACTGTACAGAAAGAACGAAGGCACTCCAGAGGGTCTCTATTTGTAGATATGTCACAGGTCGTGTCGTTCGCCGAGCACTACAGCCATTTTTTTTCCACGCGCTTATCAGAGTCATCTGCGTCGAGATGAGCAGCCGGAGGTTATGTCGCGGGATACAAACTAATGGAAAAAGGTAGTGAACGCTAACCCTAGAATCCGTGGACGTGCCAGCGCCTACCTTATTTTTGCATCATTGATTCATTCCTACACGCGCAGGTACAGTAAATAGTCCTTATTTGTCCCCCGATTTTTGACTTCGTGAAACGAGTCTACCTTCGGTGTCGACCGCTTTTACGTTGATCCATCCATGGACTTGATTTGCACATGGATCATTACTTTTTTAGTGACCTCCCAAGGTTTAAAGTATCCGATATGGACGCCCGCGAGTTCCGTGTCCGCCAATTGGTCACAAGGTGAAACTTCCTGTCCTCCCACCCAGGACATACTCGGCTGCAAAACAATTCCTCCCGTGCTCGACAGGTTCAATGAGAATAAGTGCACACCCCATCAATCTATCCGGTGAGAACGGAGCTATTGACGTGAAGACACGGATTGACATCAGTAAAAGCAGATGGTATCGTTTTATCACTCTTGGGCCATCTGCCATGTTCATGTCCATCATAGGCAATACCCACCCATGGTTCTGTCATGTTTCAATCATGACGCATCCTCGTTACCTGCTCTAGGAGAGAACTCTGGTTGATACGTGTTTGGATTTTCCCTAGATATTTAGGATCACCCGCAAGTCCTTCTCCACTTCATCCACTAACCACTTGTTCCTGTTCGAGATGGTGTTACGCGTCCTCGCGATACTGGTTGCACTCCTCCCATACGCCCTGGGGTTTCCGCAACTAGCGCACTTCCCGGAACACCGTTCCCTTGCAGGATTGTCCAAAGAAGAGATCCAGGCCGTAGCGCGAACATTTAGCAGTACCCCAGGTGCACAACCTCTCCCACCTCCCATCAACGACACGTCCGCGAAACTCGTCAACGATAAACACCACCCGTATATACCCGATCAACCGGGTGACATTCGCGGACCCTGTCCTGGGCTGAACACCCTGGCTGCTCATGGGGTAGGTCATCAAAAGTCTGTGATGCGAGTTATTCATGAAACGTGCTTTTACAAAGTACCTTGACCGCACTGGTGTGGCCACTCCCGGTGACATCATCACTGCTGTGCAAGAAGGTATGTAGATGGCGATCATAGTATGGGCGGCATGGTTAAATATACAACCCTTGATTTACTAGGTTTCAACATGGGATACAGCTTGGCGGCGTTCGTCACTTATGCGGTGAGTTGATGTCACTCGCCTTCCTATACCCACCAAACAGCCACCTGTGAATGAATAGGCCTTTATCGTTGATGGGAATCATTTGACAAACTTGATGAGCATTGGTGAAAACGTTACAGAGGCAGGTCCTGGGCTTAATACGCATGGGAATGTGGAAGGCATGTTTGTCCCAAGATGACAGTCTTTCTTGGTTAAGCGCTGATCGACGATCGCTGATGTTTATAGGTGATGCCAGCACCACGCGTGGAGACTTCTATTTTGGAAACAACTATAGTTTCAACGAGACCTTGTTCGATCAGGTAGGACGCACGCTTCGTGTGTATGGACACGTCTCATTCCACTCACAGCTCGCTGCTGCCGCGCAACTTGTCGGAGATGGCGAGATCACGCTTGAATCTGCAGCATTGCAAAAAGCGCAACGTATCAACGACTCGATCGCGCGTAACCCAGTGTTTTCATTCGAGACACCACGTTATATAGGTGCATACGCCGAAACAACATTCCCATTGGTCTTCTTCGTCAGCAACCAGACGGCGGACACGACGATCAACGCCTCGCTGGAAGATGCACAAAGTTTTTACGCGTGTCACGAGTACCCCCCGGGGTTCGTTCGTCGTCAGGCACCGTACGAGTTTACCCAGCTCAGCGCCATGTTCGCCAAGGTGTACAGCCTGATTCGTGTTCCCCCTGGTCGCAACATCGGGGTTGGTAACTATGTGGTGAATCTAGCGGACGATGCGACCGTACGTTGAACTTGCCGTTTGGAAACGTGCTATCGTTCACGCTGGCTTCCCGTCCCCATTAGCCATGCTATGCGTATCAGCGACAGGTGAACCTGACAGCTCAGCTGTACCCCGACCCGACCCCCGAGCTCGAGACTGCAATCAAGGCCAACTTGGTCACATTCTACAAAACATTGGGGGATCCGTCCTGCCAACAACTCTTTCCGTACGGAAATTAACGGTTTCGTTCTCGATGTAGTATGTCAGAGTCGACTTGTTAGCCATTGTCGCGGTTGATTGGACTGATCTATCATTGAAGACGTTGGATAGTAGCTTTCCTTACATAACCCTCGCTGAAACAAAAATAGACTCAGGGTCTTATGCGTGCATTTAGCTCGGGCCATAGACAACTTGAAACGCTCGATCGACCCGACTCGGAGCTGCGACAACGCCGACAAGAACGATCATGTGTCCTCGAGTTTATAATGCTGTCACGGTCGCTTCGTGTGCCTCGCAGCAGCTCCGGCTTGTGCAATGACTGTCGCAGGGCATGCCGTTGAAACCAGCTTTTTTACTCCATTGGCACTTGAAACGTGTTCTTGAGAATCGCTCCGAACACCGTGCTGTCTAACTCGCACGGGGACGAGTCGTTGATAGCTTGGTGCCCAGATCCGCTGGTACTTTTTGTCTCGACAAGACTATTGACCAGGGGTAGTCCGACAGACGTTAGCTCAGTTTCCGGGCTCAACCACCGCGGTGGCGTGACGACATATGCTCCAGTACCATGCTGGAGCTCTTAGCCGCCCCCTCGCTCGAAACAGATTCTTTGTCCTTCTCGGCCCCTGGTGACGTCCAAGGACATTCTTAGCCGTGCTTTGATGTCCAACATGTGACCATGCTGCCCAGATACAAGTACGTGAGCACCACCACTGCATCTCTGACTCTCAGAAACTACCCTTTGCCCCCGAGTCGCAATGAGGTTGTCCATGACTTTTGCTCTGCTCTTTGCCCTTGTGCAAGGCCTCGCCACAGTAGCTTCGACGGCGATCCATAGCACCTCTTTGAACGCCGCGGCCAGGCATGCCGGAAAGCTCTACTTTGGTTCTGCTACCGACAACCCGGAGTTGGTCGATACTGCGTATCTCGCCACCCTGCTAAGCCCCATGTTTGGTCAACTGACGCCTGGAAACAGTATGAAGTGGGTACGTCCGTGCTTTTTTTTTCTTTCTCGGTTCAGTGATCGTTAGGGGCGAACTGGAACACGTATCTCTTTTTAGGATGCAACAGAACCCGAACAGGACGTCTTTGACTTTTCTGGCGGAGATCTGATCGTTGAGCTGGCCGAGAAAACGGGGAAAATCACGCGAGGTAGCTCAGAACGCATGTTACTGATGTTTGTTCGCTAAAACCGCTCAGGGCACAACCTCGTCTGGCATTCTCAGCTTCCTGACTGGGTGATGTATGGAGAATGGTCTCCAGAGACCTTGAGACCAGTACTTGAAACGCATGTGAGGACAGAAGTTTCGCATTACAAAGGGAGAATGTAGGTTGTCTCCGCTTTCCTCGAGATCACGCTGAGCATCACCGTCGGTAGCTGTAAGTTAATCTCTCATGACCTTTAAGCACCCTTGACGTCGTCCAACATCAAAGATGCGTGGGACGTTGTGAATGGTAAGTCTAGTAAATCTTTGTCCTTGCATTTGCACGATCGACAGGTTTTCTTAGAGCCTCTCAGTGATGATGGAACGATGCGTGAAAACGTATTTTACGAGACCTTGGGGACATCCTACATTAACATCGCACTTCGAACGGCCCACGCCGCGGACAGACATGCTAAACTCTATATCAATGATTTCAACCTCGAGTACTTTGGTGGGCTCGATTTCCTTTGCCTTTGCACCCCCATGGTGACAATCGTCAGGCCCCAAGATCGACGAAATGGTCCAGCTCGTCGAGGACCTCTTGGCAGATGGAGTTCCCATCCATGGCGTCGGTTTTGAATCCCATTTCATCCTCGGCCAAATCTCGCCAAGCGAACTGAAGACGAACATGGAAAGAATCACTGCTCTCGGTCTTGAAGTTGCTATTACAGAACTGGATATTCGCATTCAGCTCCCTGCCAGTGATGCCGACCTGGAACAACAAAGGTCAGAGTACATGTCTGTCGTCCAAGCCTGTATGTCGGTCCAGAAGTGTGTTGGTGTTACTGTTTGGGACTATACGGACAGGGTACGTTCTGCAGGTCGACACCCTACCGTCTGTACTGATAGCTCGTGTCTTAGTACTCTTGGATTCCATCATTCTTCCCTGGTTATGGTGACCCTTGCCCGTGGAACGCGGTATGTTGTATCATTCGATGCTACACTGTCCTGAGCGTAATATTTTACAGGACTTGGCTCCCAAGCCGGCTTACGATGGTATTCTCGAGGGATTTACGAGCCAGGTTGAATAACAGATTACCGTACATCCTCCCTCTTGACTATCGTACACGGTGAAGTACACATTGCGAAAAGAACTCTCGTTTGCATGCCATTCATCAACTCACTCCTGCTTTTCGCCATCGATCCAGACAGTCACCTTCTCGTCGTAAAACGCCATGAGTTCTTCGATCTGGGCGCACTCGCTACGGGGGAAGTGATAGTACCACACGATGTCTTTGTGGACCTCGCCGTTGGGCAGATGCACGTCAAAATAGTTGGCCAACCCCTATCATCAAATCAGCCAAAAAGAAAGGTCTACATTGGGCGAGCAACGCAGACCTTGTACGGGCAGACCGACGTCGTCTCCGACGGTCTCAAGAAGCTGAGCTGAACGTCCGTGCCAGGGATGTAGGTCCTCCTGCGCAGCCCGGTTTCGAATAAAAAGGTCGCCCGACGCGTGTTCGCCACTTCGATACCGTTGACCTCGACGCGGACGTGCCTCGAGGTCAGACGTGTGTCCACGCGCTGAGGTCCGAAATCAGGATGGAGCTGGCCGTTCAACCGAGGCAACAGACCTTGTACGGATCTTTGGGATGCACCACGATACGCTCGTCTTCTTCGAACCATGCGTCCGCAGACGCAAACTTGATGTTGAAGAGACCCGCAAGCTCCTTGTGTTTTCCCTCGGTGGTGAACTCGGTCACAGCTTGTTCGGCCACCCTGTCTCCAGCCACCAGATCGTAAATCTTTGTGCCCTCTTCAGGTTTGGCCTTCTCGGACCTTCTTAACGAGGATGATGGCAAGTCTGACAACGTGAAGTAATAAACAGGATAGTATGGGTGTTCCCAGCTGATGGGAAGTTGAGTCGTTTGTAACGTTAGGGGCTGTTGACGTACACCAGCTTGGGCTTGAAGCTGTCGACAACAAACTTGCCGCCAAACAAGACCCTCACTCTCCTTGGCGAGTCTTCAATGTGTGCTGCTTTGAAAGGCGGATTGTCATAAATCGAGGTCATCGTGGTCGAGGACAACAATTTTTAGGGGTGTCCACGCAACGTTCAAACATAGAAATAGATCACAAAAAAAAGCATATGTAATTCACGCGTACATAGCATGGTCCGAGATTAATCATCGTCGTCCTCGGAATCATCATCATCTGCTTCTTCGAGCCACTTCAGGAACGGCTCGCTGGCCTTTCTGACCTTCTTGCTCGTCTCCTTGTCCACATACTTCTTGCTGACGTGAGTACCCCACTGATTGATAACGTCTTCATCCAAGATGTCGCTCTGGTAGAGTGCCATAAGAATTTTCGGAACAGAGGGGATAAGCTCAGGGTACGTCAGCCCGACTAGCCGTTCGATTCCTCCGAGTAAGGACTTCTTATGCTTTTCTGAAGCGGCCATCTGTACAGCGCTCATTCAGTGGCACGAAAGAGTGAAGCGTATGGCTTACCTTGACCAGGAGTGATTTATAAGTCTCAATGTCTTTTACGACGTTCTTGGTAAACAGCGCCTGCACGAGGACGAGGAGAGTTTTGTGCTTCTTTTCGACACCTAACTCCTCCGCCTTCTTGTAGATTTGCAATGACCCCACTCCGCCCTTCTTACTCTCCTCGAGCCAATGACCAAACTGAGAATATGGACTGTCGGCATCCTCCTCGCTCCCATCATCATCTGCGCCCCCACCGATGCTCACACCACCGAGTTGACCACTCAGCACCTTCATGCGGGCTTGGACTGCTTCAGGTGAAGTGTCTGCGGACCAGTCGTCCTTGGCAAGGGTGGATTGCGTAGACAGGTCCGCAGCCTCGGCCTTGATCTTCTTCGTTAACTCGTCATCACTCTCTCCGCCTGGTTCCGCATCGTCGTTGCCTTCTCCCGGAATGGGAGGAGCAGCAGCGTGAACACCATTCCCGTTACCGGTAGCGGCACCGTTGGCTTCTCCCTTGCCCTTCTTGCTCTTCTTCGGGTTCTTGGGAGGATTCTTGAGTATAAAGGTGACGAGCTTGTGCCTCATGTCGATGTCCGTCCTTTCGCCACAAGCCTTGCAATCGCGGATGATCTCCTCGTTGCGACCATTTTTGAGGATGATGAGGTCGGTCTCTGGGTTCTTGCACGAGCGACAGAGAACAAACTTGTCGATGAAGCCGTCGAGAAGTTCGCGAAGCCTGGCGGCATCATGGGCACCATTGACGATGTAGCGATCGTTCTTTTCGTCAAATGGTGTTTGTGCGCCGAGCTCGCAGCCAAAGAATTTAGTGATGTAGGCGGGAGGACGGGACAGAGCGCGAGCGACATCGGACATGTTTGGGATGACGGTCTTGATACCGTTGCCCTTGCCCTCGATTTTAGTAAGGAGCAAGGGCATGCGATAACGGTAGAACTTGTCATCGACGTCGCGACGAATGTTGACGATTGTTGCGTTAGCCATGCTGGGCAGTATTCAAGGCTTGAGAGGGGAGTGAATCAGTACAAGAAGCAGTCAGAGGGAGAGTAGAATCCTCACGGCACTTATAAACTCTAACCAAGACTGACACTGATGCGACGATTTATTGAGAGGAGGTCGAAGCATGAAATAGACTCTTCTGTACTCGCTTCCGCGACGACAGAAGGTGATGGGTGAGCTGCTTGGGGAAGAAATCGTGGGCCGGCGGGCGAGCGCGATACGTCGAGTGTAAACCTGGGTTGTGGGTGCGGAACGAGCCAACTGGGGTGGCAGGGTTGGGAAAAAGGCGTGTGATGGCGGTCCAGAGCAAACAAGCAAATTTATAATGCGCCCCTCCCGTGTTTGTTTGTACACTAATTCATGCTCACGTAAGCTCGGCGATGTACGAACGATTCCACGATCTTACCAACCAGTATGTACTGGCATAGTCCTTGAATGGACTCGGGACCGCTGGCCCCACGATGGGCAAGATGACCACTTTCAGTAGGTCTTTTGTCCCTTGACGGACAGACAGGACCCGTCACATGACGTATCCGGGAGCAGTGTTTCATGTGCTCCTGGTACGCGCCCCGTGACTCATGTCTGGTACTAGCAGTTGATTCACATCTTGAATCGCTCCCCCCAACCGCAGTCAGAAAATATGCTGCCCCCAGGGTTGGCCCTCGTCGCACGTCTCCTCGCGCTCTTGCTTGCATATTGTTTCGTTGGCATCGCATTATGGCGTCTCCTGTCATTATATGGACTCTCCTTCTCGTCGTGGTGGATCATGGCGGGACTCGTTGCAACCCTGCCCCTGAAAATTTCTCTCAAGAATCTCGTGCACAGCTATGAGGCAGCTATCTTGGGTGCTCGTCCTATGAATATCCTCCAGGGCGAGATATTTGGAAACATCGATTTGATTTTCAAATTGGTGGAACACATGAAAACCGGATATCCTGGTGCGATCCATAAATCACCGTCGTTTCTAAGAAAACTAAAGTCTGGACAGGAGACGGCATGACCGATGCAACTGAAACAGTTGGCAACTGCTTTAATTTTCGTGTAATGTATCAAGACGTCCTCTTTACGTGCGAACCGCATCATATAAAGGTACGGTGACGAATATCCATCTGACGTAGTTTTCTAATACCTGCAAAGGCTATTCTGGCGACCGACTTTACAAACTTTGTCAAAGGTAGTTGACCAAGACAATTTTAGATCATTTGATAACCCGTTGTTCTAGGGGACAAGTTCAAGGATATGATGAACAATGTACTGGGCACTGGCGTCTTTAATTCTGATGGCAAGTAACTATTTAAAGGGATTTATTATCGGCTCCAATTTTTTTTCTCAGCCGACGTGTGGAAATTTCATCGCTCCATGACACGTCCTTTCTTTACTCATGATCGGATCAGTCATTTTAATATCTTTGATCGCCATGCCGAGTCCGTCATTGCTCAAATGAAGTCTCGTCTTCGCGCTGGATATCCTGTGGACTTCCAGGTATGTACCATATATGTCTGTTTCCCTACCTCAAAACCAATCAAATACCATTAGGACGCTATTTCACGATTCACATTTGATTCTGCAACGGAGTTTCTTTTTGGAAAATGTGTGGAAAGCCTCTCTGCTGGCCTTGTCTACCCCTTCAATATGACACCGGTCGTGAACTCGACGCAAAGCTCCAATGTTGCCAACGACTTTGCCCGTGCATTCTCGGACGCTCAATATACCGCTGCTCGACGCATTCGCAGAAGCTGGTTGTGGCCACTTTTCGAGTTTTTTGGTGACAGCACTGCGGAACCGATGAAGGTTGTAAATGCCTACATCGAACCTATCTTGAAGGACGCGATAGAAAAAGCGAAGAATGCCACTGCAAAGGGAATGAAACTGACCGAGCCCTCCGATGAGGACACACTTCTCGACCACCTCGTTCGAATAACAGCTGGTAGGTGTTCCGTCTGACACTTTTTTTTACCTCACCTATGTCCTGCAGACCCCATACTTGTCAAGGATGAAATATTAAACATTATGATTGCTGGCCGTGATACGGTACGTGAGATCGCGTTGCTGTTTTGCAGCGGACTTGATTCTCTTTGACAAGACGGCTGGAACGCTGACATTCGTTGTCTATCTTTTGTCAACCCACCCACACGTGCTTGGCCGTCTTAGAGAAGAGATCATGAGTAAAATTGGACCAACCAATCGACCTACGTACGAGGCCATTCGTGACATGAAGTACCTCCGCGCAGTCATCAACGGTAAACTTCATGCTACGTTTCGGTAGGAGCATCTTACGGAGCATTTACTTAGAAACTCTGAGGCTCTTCCCGGCCGTGTGAGTGCTTGTGACCAATCTGGTGTAATTTACTGATGTGTACTACAGACCATTCAACATCCGGTGAGGATAACATGTTTTTCTGTTATTCAGGTGTTCATCGCATGCAGCGAGAGCATCAAAGCTACCACATTACCTTCGTCCGATCCGCAGAAGCCCTATTATGTGCCAGCAAACACTCAGTATGTCGTCGCCTCGTATCAAGTTATGGATTTTCACAATCCCTTATCAGAGTATCTTACTCTGTGTTCCTTATGCATCGCCGAAAGGATCTTTGGGGACCCGACGGTAAGGGTAGTCAATTCGCAGTTTGCTCTCGTTCATGTTGTTCCTACCGGGTAGCTGAAGAATTCGATCCCGATCGCTTCCTGGATCATCGGTTGCACAAGTACCTCACACCACAACCGTTCATTTTCCTTCCGTTTAACGCCGGGCCCCGTATTTGTCTTGGTCAACAGGTGCGCACCCATTCTCTTGGTCCCCTCGCAAATGTTTACATAAATATGTGTCCTCAGTTTGCGTATAACGAAATGTCTTTTATACTCATTCGAATCCTACAACATTTTGATTCGATGAGCCTAGCGCCAGACGCTCAAGCTCCTGGTACACTTCCCCCTCCTGCCTGGGCGGCAGCAGGAGGGCGAAAGGCTACGGAAAAGATCTTTCCCAAGACACATCTTACGATGTATGCACATGTAAGTTCCAGTTGACCGTCTCACTATGATCAGGGTTGTCTTACTCATGCCGGGACAGGGTGGCTTATGGGTGAGAATGACCGAGACCAATGATGAGAACGCCGCCTGACCGGACACGCTGACTTTACCTACGTTTTCTCTGTTCGGTCACAACTTTTACTAACGTTAATAATTTGCCGTGTATCGCTCGCTTCTCGCGTGAATATTATCTTGCTTGCCCGTGTAACCAACGACGAATAAGAAAAGATACTCTTCGTACATATCCTCGATACACGAAAAGGTGCTTCAAACTTGACTGCTACCTAAAGCTTCGACCGGTTATGAGGTGTTACTCCCACCGCGAGTCATTCGGCCTTTCCCTCAAGAAGCTTCTCCACCGCAGCGTCAATAGCCTGAGGGGTCGTCGTAGACGCCCAGCGATTCACGACATTCCCATTCTGATCGACCAAGAACTTTTCAAAGTTCCACTGTCGCGCGCCCCGCCACGTTCGTCAGCGCGTTGGACGACACGAAGAAAAAAAGGCCGCGTGCGTGCGCGCGCCAACACAGACCTTGATCCGAGTCAGACCCAAGATGCCCGATTTCTCGTTCTTGAGCCACTTGTAGACGGAGTTCGTATCGTCGCCGTTGACGTCGGACTTTTTCATGATCGGGAAGGTGACGCCGTGGTTGAGCTGGCAGAACGACCCGATGGCCGCGTCGTCGCCCGGTTCCTGACCGCCGAACTGCGCGCGCCGTCGTTGAGCATGCGCAAAAAAAAAAAAAAGACGCGCAACATCAAACGTGCCCGACGTGGGACGCGCTCACTTGGTTGCAAGGGAATCCGAGGATCTCGAAACCGCGGTCCTTGTGTTTGTCGTACAACGCTTGGAGACCTGCAAAGCCGGAGGATCGTCCGTCCTGGTCTCGGGGAGGGTAGGTAGGAGCGTCGGGCTCACCTTTGTACTGCGGAGTAAAGCCGCTATGACGTCGTCATGAGCGCCCTTGAAACTGTCGTGCGGGTACCGAGAGAGCGGACACATACCATTGCGATGCGACGTTGACGATAAGGACGACCTTGCCCTTCAACTGCTCGAAATCGTACGTCTTGCTACCCGGAAGATCTGCTTTGAGTTCGTGAAAAGTGGTCGCGGTCGACGACATGATCGTTCTCTTCGACAGTACGGTGGAGTGGAACGGTTGCTGGTGGTGTTTCGAAGCAAAAGTCGGTGAATGCTCCCGAGGCGCAAAGTGAAATCGACACTTGCTGGGCGACGCTAGGCTCGTTAATACTAGTCCCGGGTGTGGGACCACTCGGCGAGTGGCAGCTGATTTAGACAAACACAGCATCATGATGACTTGACACCGGACGTCACCGAAACATTTCTAAGCACATGGTATCACGCAGCACACCGCAGCCTAGATGACACAGGATTCGTAACGACAGATACATGGATCGAAAACCCCCATCATATCTCCAGGAACAAAGCCATGGATGACCTGCTTACTCCATCGTAATTTACTAATAGGTTGTCCTACAGTGCAAGTTAATCAGAGTCTGAAGCTTGCATGTCCAAAATAAAGAAAACATACAGCACAGACAGTACCCTGACTTGCATCCGTAACCAAGCCGGGCTCCCAGTAAATAACGCCTAGCGCCTTGTTACAATCGTAACCGCAATGATCATAGTTCACTTCGCTGAGAACGGCGGCCGTGTCCCTGATCCACTCGACCTGCCCTTCCGCACTGACAGGAATGGTTCGCACACTGAGCAGCTGTGCATCACATTCTACCGGCCAACCAGTCTCGGCAATCATAATGTCCTACGACTTGTCATGAGAAAATGATTCCCGCTTGTTCAACGATGACTCTCACCTTGTCATACGTGGACAAAATGTAGCTCATCGAGGCTTTCAAATTCTCGAACGTGGCCTTAATTCCCCAAAACGGGTAGAATGTGACGGCCATTACATCGATATCTGAATGTGTCAGGTAGCTACCTTGGACGTTGGTTGCATCTCCTGCACTGAAGATCCCGTAAAAGAAGTAGGAAACGAAATCTTTATCCCATCCGGAAGATACATGAATGACTCGTTTTGTAGATGGTGAAGCTGCGTGAACTGCAACAGCACCCGCGTGCATGAGTTTGGACACTGCGGTAAAATCACCGTCAGAAACTTGTCCCGTTGGCCAGAGGATGCCATTGTCGGCTTCATTTCCGATCTACGTTCGAACATGTTTAACGCCGCTGCAAGTGCTGACAGCTGAACGATACCTGAACGAATTCAAGCGGAGTTCCTTGGTCTATAAATGCCTCCACAACTTCATAAGTATAACTAGGAATGGCTGGCATGTTAAGTGGGCAGACCGGGCGTAGGGGTAGGTTACGGACATACTTGTAGACTTGTGATACGAGACCCTCGAGATCAGTAGGCCAACCGGCAGGGATGCTCTGTTGTCCAGGATCTGCCCCTTGATCGATAACGGTCAGCTCGTATGTCATTAGCTCCATACGAGAGAGATTACAAGAATCGTCATAGAACAGGTCGAGCATAAGGTCCATGCCGACAGCCTTGGCCCTTTTGGCAAGCTTCAAGGCATAGGAAAGGTCGTATGTTCCACTAGTCATGACACGGATGCGAGCAAGGTTGACACCAGCTGCATATAGGATCTGCTCAAACGGCTGATTGGCAGCGGTAGGAGATGCTGCGTATTTGATGTCGTTTGTAGATTCGAGAAGAAGCAAAGATGAAAAATCGGCACCACGGTACGGAAGTGCGGCGGAGGCAAGGGTGATCCAAAGGAATATGCAAGTAACCACGGGGAAGCGCATCATCATATCCCCCTAGGTTAGAGCATCTCCCATTAAGTACCACGGGCTGCAGCATCTGCGTGTGAGGGACCACTGGAACCTTGGATTGCACAAGACTTGATATCAGGTGGAACCCATACGCGTTTCGGACCGTGGCAGCGAACGATGGTTGAGACGAAACGCTTACCTCAGCAGCTTGTGGTCAAGCGTTCTTTCCGCAGTACTGTCCTGCTACGATCCTCGTACTGATGGTAAGTGCTTCACCTTATGATTGTCCGTATCACCATACGATGATATCCTTCATCACCAAACCTGAGCCTCGGCGCTGGTGAAAAAAAGAGAAAAAAAACTAAGAACAGCCATCTGAATTTTTTTTTTTTTTTTTCGTCTTGGTAGCACTTGCTTTCGTTTGCTGACTCTTCCCCCCGTCTTAGAAATTTTACGATCAGGTCAATTCGGTATGCTACGAGTCGACGAGATGTCCCAATAAAACATAAATGCAAATGTCCGCTGAAATCGAGTGAATCGCATCGTAACACGCGCCTTTACTTTTGTCCAACCAGTTCAGTTAATTTCGCCTCTCTTTCGCGCTGTAGGAAAGGTTGTCTAGATGTTCATATGGATATAGCATCACACACTAACCTCGTCCGTGGCCTTCACAGTTCGAAGTCGTTCCACCTCGCGTGCGCATTCGGCGATACGCGCCTCCGTTTCCTTCACGGTTTCCCTTGCCGAATCCAGTCGTTCTTGCTGGGCCCGTACCTGCCCTTCTTTTCCTTCCCAACGCGCACGCTCCTCGGTGCAGCGTGCTTCCATGCGAGCGTGCACTTCAGTCGCTCGGGCTCTTTCCTCGTGATACCTGCCCTCGGCTTCCTGTGCAACTGACAACGCCCTGGCGTGCGAGGCCTGGGCCTTTGTTTCTCGTTTGATCGCTGCTTTGTGAAGGCCTTGAAGCGAAGAAAGCGACTTCAGAGCCGAATCTAGAGCCACCTTCTCGGTGGTGGACTCTATCTTGAGGAGTTTGGAAAACTTCTTGGACTCCCTTCCTGTCGTTCTCGATGTCAACGTCGTCGGTGGATCTCGGGCTGGGGTACATACTCTCGTCTCTTGCAATTTTTTCCTTTTGCTTCTGATTCAGTGACCGCTCGGCGTCAGCACCCCTAGCGATGAGATCTCGGTCGACGTTGGGCTCGGCGTTTACTCCAGCAAGCGGTGCACCGTTCGCAAACGCAGGCGTCGTGGTGCGCGTGCTTGCCGTCGTCCGAACCGACGCCTTTCTTCCCAGGTCAGAGTCAGTTCTACCAGTCGTCGTCCCGCGAGCCCGTTGATGGTTTTCGGCAGGGAGACGGATAGAAGAAGTCTTTTGTCCAGCTGCATTTCCTACACGGGAGCTCATGTCTTCCACTTGGGAGGACCGACTCGTGCCACTCGAGGCTAGGAGAGCTAACGGACAGACAGGTCAGCGAAAAGCCTTTCCACCTTGCATCCCCCTCACCTCCGGAATGTGGGTCGACGGAATTAGCCCTTGCTGCAGACTGTCCTTCCCCAGCGCCGTCGTCTGTACTCATAGAGAATTGCATGACAACCGCGTCGTAATAGTACGTTTGACTGCTAGATTCTGAGCACGGTGGAGTGGTAGACATACGCAAGAAAGGAGACGGATATAAAAAAGCAACCAGCTATCGACTGAAATGAAATTTGAGACAAGCGTTAAATAATAATTCCGATCAGTCAACCAACGACGTCATCGTCCATCGAACCCCTAGTCGTTTGCCTTGCTTAAAGCAAGTCCTCGCTGAACTCGCGAACGGCCGTTACCAACAGCTCGTCTTCCTGTTCGGCGTACAATGCCTTCACTACTTCCTGTTCCTTCCAACCTCCACCCTTGACGGGCTCTAGGGTATACTCTATGGACAGAGCAGAAAGTGCACCCCCGTAAGCATGCGAGATGCCTGTGGAACGATATCAACAACAGTGCTCTACATCTTGGAATGGTGGCACCATACCAGTGTCGATGACGAGCACCTTGCCTCCGCAACGTGCCACGATGTTTTGCAGGTGGGGTGTGTGGCCCATGACCATCCGGCGCGTGCCAGTCTTTTGCAGGACCTGGTCCACCCGCGCGCATATCTTGGACTCCTCTTCTTCTGCCCATCCCCGGTACCACAGAGGTCCATCACCACTGTAGAGGCGTGCCTCCTCGCGCGTAGCTCCCGAGGGTAGCCCAGGGTATGCGTGGGGCGGGTGAGGGGGAGGCTGCGGAGTGCGAGACCTTAGTTTACGAAGAAGTGACGCAGAGAGGTTGTTAATTGCGCTCGGGAATGGCTGGAGATTCGGATACGACGGTGAGAGCCCTCCATGTACGAAAGAAAAGGCTGCATGAGAGAGAGGACCAGCGTTCGCACGCGCATACATGCTCCCCTTCTCTGGCGGATAGTCGGTATTGGGAGGACCGAGAAGGCTGTGAAGAGGAAGGCGAGCAGCGGTCGTATAGTTCATCGCCCAGGCGTTGGCAAGCCATCCGGTTGTGACAGCCTTTTGGCGTGCACTGATGGAACTCCACGTTTCGATTTCGGACGGATAAACGTATCTGCGTGGTGTTCGTCACGCAATCAGTGCGATGCTGCGGAGGACAGGAAACAATTACCTCCAATCACCTGAGGTCCTTATCAACGACATTTACCATGCGTTCGGCGAGGCACTCACCAATGGCATTCATCCACTCATGATTTCCCATAAGACTAATCACCTCGCCTCCCATGCTGTGTGCCTGTTCTCTGAGGTCCTCCATCCATTGGAAGAGTTCGATAGTGTCATCACCTCTAATGAAAATGGTCAGACATCGAGGTCGAATTTACATGGTCGGCGTTAGACCTGTCTATGATATCGCCTGTTTGAACGAAAACGTCGATGTTGCCGCTCCAGTCCCCGTTCTCGTCTACAACACCGGCCATTTGGAGCACGCGTCCTGCGTTGTAGAGATCGCCGTGGATGTCGCCGACCGCAACAATTCGTCTAGTAAAGCGAGGCCGCGGTTCGCCGACGGCCGCCTCCGAATCGTCCGCGTCGAGGTGCTGCGCAGGTTGTTCGACAGACAGAGGAGCTTGCTGGCTTGCAAAAGGAGCATGTACAGCGGCTCGTACATAATTCACGAGGGCCGAAAGGACGAGTGGGAGTTGGAAACCTGTACCTAGGTGCGGTGTTGGCCCAAGAGGTGAAACGAAGGATTGAGCAAGGTAGGCGAGTGAGAGCACCAGGAACGAAAGCGCGACGAAGCGCAGAGGCCCAGCGAACAGTCGAGCCATGGTTGGCCAATGGACTTGCGATGTCTCGACGACCGACTCGTTTCAAAAGCGAAGAGGTGGAATAATTTTAAGCGATCGGGCCAAGTAGGAGCCGGAATATATGACCGTGGTGCTACGCAATGCCCTGCGCCTCGAGGCCGTTCGCGTGTAGAATGTGCAGCAGGGGGAACGCGCAGGCAGTGCGACTGACTACTGTCCGTTCAGCGGCTTTTGCAATGCCCTCGAGGCTAGAAATGGCTTATTTAGGGAATTCTCATGTTTTCAGCGCTAGTACTAATACTGGCTAGTCGGTTAGTCCAGTGGTCACCAGCCTGAGACCAAAGTACACGCCCACAACGGTGTTCTGATTTTGGCACAGCAGAACACGGTCATATGAAGCGATGTTGATCGGTAACTGCAGAAATAAGGCGGAATGAACGGATGCCTACAGCTATGCAGCCGTAAATCTTTGCTTGCAACTAATTACAACCCTAAAGAGACCATTATGGGAGCGCTTTCCTTGACGACTTTCCTGAACCGGCGCCTGGTTTGCTGATTTCTCGGAAGCGCGAGTTCGAAAGCCAGCAACTTGAGTAGTGAAGGATTATAAAGCTCAACCTTCCTACTCAGCACGGCGTGAAACGCGTGCGTGCCCAGCCTAGTCATAGCATCCATTGAGCGCAAGATCAATATCTGTGGCGGGAATCTGACCAAAGAACATGTGCCTTGTGGATGTCGCATTTTCCCCCGTTGTCTCGGGAAATTTTATTCCTTGCACCTTGCATGATTACCGCATATGTGTATCGGATCATCTGGCGGATGGTATCTTATCAAATTAATTAAAACCTCGCACCGTTTCATGGAACGAATTGCCACTGAATACTTACTATGCAGGAACCTGACATTGCTCGAGATACCGACTCCCCAGCTTTCAAGGTAGTAATGCATCTTCGCGGCCGAGACGAGGAAAGCTCTGTATATATTCAGATGCACAATATGCGTGCCGTTCAAACCGGTATCATTGTAGATAATATGGCTCCTTGATTTGGCCCATCTGGGAATCTCCTTAGCAGCAAATAACGCCAAGTGTGGAAAGACGAACTTCAACAGCCTATGAGCAAAAATTGCACTAGCATTGCGGCCTCTGTCCACAGTCAAGGAATCTTTGAGTTCTGACACGCGTGAGTTGTCGCGTCTGACCGCCTTCAAGTGATGATAACAAGTACCTGTACCTGTGCCACTATATCGTGTAAAGTCTGCGAGAACCGAAAGGTCTCTTGTGTCGATCAATAACCCACACCAAGGAAAATCTGAAAGTGACTCCGATTAGTGCCTTCGCTCCCAAAACACGGATGACGATGACGCACGTTTCTGCCCTGGCGGGAGAACATTCATGATTTGTACCCCATGGTCGAAATTCGTCAGTGTCTTTTCTTCGGATATAATACACCCATACTCGGGGTGACCTGCAGTCATCATCTCTAAAAATGACTTTGCCTTTCGCGGGCAGGTGGTCATAAAGAGATAGTCATCTATCAATCTAAGGAGCAGCTGAGTGAAGACAATAAATAATCAACAGAGGAAATGCGGTGCAGACAATACCCACACTTTGTGGATCACTCGAGAAGCTAAATTCACCCAATTTTCCTGTTTCCAGATCCCCGTAAAAGTAAGAACACAACAGTGCAGAAAGCACGGATCCTTGAGGGATGCCCACAACCTGGCGATAGTACCGTTGACCAATCTATAAAGTTATTTTATTAGAGAATCAGCTGTAGCCGTCTTCTTTCTACCTTGACAATGTTTTCGTTGATATGCTCTTCGAGAAGTTGCATGGCCACCTGCCGACTCTCGAAACTATATTGCACCTATAGAGTGTATGTATGAAAATATAATTAGGATCAGATTGGGCGTGATGATGGATACCTGATCAACAAAGATTGTATCCCGCAGTGCGTTCGCCAAGTTACGGGCATAAGTTACGAAATCGGGATGTTCATCTGGTAGATGTCAGAATAGAATGGCCAACATAAGCACATGAACAACCTTCTGGGTATGCCTTTTTGACATACTCCCGTCGGATCTTGCCAGCCACTGGGGTCATCTGTCCGTACCTTTGAATAAGGTAGGAATCCTTCGAAGACCATGAGTTCAGGAAATGAACAAGAAAGCAAATGAAATTACTTCGGACATAAGTTCCTTCAGAATCCTCAAAAGGGTGCTTTGTTCAATGGTGTCGAAACATGCTTTGACGTCAACCTTCACAAAATACAACTTGGGCCTTTCTTCTATTAACCCGATTGTCACATTCTCTTTGATAATGCGCTTACAGAATACCGAAAGGGTGATCTTTAAGTAATCTTGTCTTGTATGTCTTCAATCGTGCATATATTTCGTTTGGTCCGAATACGGAGGCGCCTAGTAGGTGAGGTTGACATTGCTGTGAATGACATAACCATGTTATATTTCCTGCTATTTCACTGCAATGCTCACTTTTTCGTAAGTCAGTATCTGAAATGTTGTCTGAAGGATCTGATTGATTGACTGTGAGCGGGCAAGATTTGTGGCCTGTAAATGTAACAAGAATTGAACAGTGTTATGTAAGTGAATTGTCTGTATTATAAGTCACCTTGTTTTGGCGTCTTAAGTTGACGATTGGGCGAACCCCAGTTTCCTTCGGAAGGAGTCGAACAAAAGAAAAACCCAGTCTGCGTTGTCGAAGAATTTCTTCTGCCTCTTGCTGCGGAGAAATTGTAGATACATAAGAAAGAAATTGGACCACCAACCTTTTCTATTTCTTTGATGGTTTTCTCGCTGAGTTGATCTATCAATGGGGCGCAGAGGGTTTCCCAATCGTCTTGCCTGAAGTATAAGACACGGTTCCGGAACGCAGAGGAATTGGTTACATAGAATGTTGTCTGGAAGCATGATCGTCGAGTCCATTTCTCCCAGACATCAAGTACTCACGCACCTTGATCAACGGAATAACAAAGGAATCAAAATACCAAAACATGAATTCCTCCAACAGTTCTCGTCGCTTCAGTGTATCAGTTACAGAAACTCGTCCGTGAAAACGTTCAGGCATTCCTCGAGGAAGGAGCCAATCACAATCAGTAGTGGAGAATCCCTGGAGGACGTGGTGAAGCGATAGCGTTTCGAATCGGCGGGACACTATGAACTCTTTGACATCTGCGACTTATCGTGAATCATAGCCACAAAGATGCCAGGGCACCCACAGGCCTGGACTAACTTGAAATTCTTCCGGGATCCCCAAAATTGGCTTGGAATGACGATTCTCGTTACAAGGATGACATAATGAAAGACCTATGCAAATCATTACCTCCAACTTGGAGACTAGTTCCGCACATACCTCGAAATAGCTACACGTGAACTCAGTAAACCGGGGTTTATGCATAGTCTGCTTCATGACTTGAGATAATCCCTGAGGGAGAATCGAGTTTCCGTTAGAGTCGATCGATATATCGCCACCAGATCCCGCCGATTGAGACTTTAACTGAATGGAATGCTCTGAAACCATTTCCTGTTTCTGTCAGAAAATTATTATTGCGAAAGCCAGTCACGCGCACCAAAATAATGCTGCTATCCATTGCCTGGTTGTTGGCGACGACCTACACAAATCAACTATCAGAATACGATAGTCGTATTCGTAAATGGCTAATACCTTCGAGGGACAGACTTTGGCGCACAATGGTTTATAACCGCATTTACCATGCCTCCAAACCATCTTCTCGACCAACGACAGAACGTCTTTGAGGCGCTTTGGTGTTTTACAATTGCCGAGGGCCTATACCAAACGTTAGAATCACACTCGAGTGTATGAGAAACTACTACCTTGATCTCTTGTTCCCTATCTGAGTAATCCGGTTGCTGGTATCTTTCCTTCCGGTCCGTGGCGAGAACAAATGGACTTGGCAGGCCATACTGTGACGGAAATATATATTTGCTGAGATGACGAGCGTCTTTCGCAAGAGCTCGAGGATCGGGTTCTGTATACCTCGCCGGATCGACCCGGGGCTTTTTGAAGTACGCGGGGCGTAATCGGTTCAAGATATCTTCGGACAGTTTAGGGAAAGTGAATCATCGAATAAGTGCTCACGATGGTAGGGCAATCCAACAACAATTCTGAACCCCTCTGGATCTCGAGATGGCCTGGCGTAGAATATGCGAGTTCGTACAAAGTTTACGTCTGCTGCGGTACGTCTAGCCATCGTGAGTAGGATAGATAAGTGGGATTTACAAGATGTCAGCTCACTTTTGAATAGGTTGGCTAAGAATCCTCGGTTTCGAGAGCTTAGCAGTCCGTTCGCCGTAGTTTGTTGCCGTCCCGATCAATCTAAGACGTTTCCGCGGAACGAGCTGCTGGGATGTTTCCCTTTTTCGTTTTTGTACTCGATGAACCAGTCCGTTATCAAGAAACCCACCCCCTTGCGGAAGTGGAACAAATATGAGCGGTTCTCCCGTGAGTTGACATAGACATCTGTTAGGCAGTGATATGAAAAGAGACGTCATCAAGAGAAGGTGTAGCATCGCATCTGCACCAATTCTGATAGACTTCAATTTCTGATCAAAGTTTAATTCAGAATTATCACCTCTGTAGCATGACGTCCCACTCCGGTCCTTGCAGCGCCGTAACGATCGTGTTGATGAACCGGTTGGATATTCCGGAAGAGGTATGGTTTCGTCCATTATCAAGAGCCTATATCCGCGGCTATGAGAAACTAGCAGGGAGAATGTACGATAACTTACATGCTGATATCCTAGAGCAATTATATTATTGGGTCTTCTTGAAGCCAGGAATAAACGCTCATGTGCCTTCTGTATGACCTAGTGAGGTGTCTAGAAGGCAGTACGCCATATATTGCAAGTTGGACTCACGTCTCGCATGCGCATCAACGGTGGCGTTGCGCAAAGTGTTGGACGCTGCAGAGCAGCTGATTTAAGGCCGACATAGGAAGTCTTCACCAAGTCATAGTAATGTTGTGGTGCATCCTCAAATAATATAAGGGGCGACCCGGAGTCGGAGGAGGGCAATGTAAGGATCTCGTGCAAGTAAGTTTCCAGTGGGACTACTTCTTCAAAGTAGGCGTCAAGGACCGCAAGAGTGAGCGACTGCCGCGGCACGTTCGCCATGTAAGAAAGTAAATCGCTTGTGTAGCTCGGAAAATGGAAATGCACTCGCAACCTCGGAGGTGGAGGACAAGTCTGACGCGACCTAGAGTTGGCGCGACACACAAGCAGGTCACGTGCATCTCATTAGCGTGTCTCATGCCGGTAATATTGATAACAGCCAATGTGTAATGTACATTGTACACCGTGACGTAGAAGGAAGGTTTCAGGTTCAAGTTCGCACTTTCAATCAACGCCAGGATCGATGACCAAAACGCTAACAAGTAGTGACAGTGCGATTCCCTGAAACTCAATGTGATTGCAGGAACTCTGATTACACAATATCACGGCAGTGGATGCTTGTTTGCCAGGTGACTCCATTTGGTACATGCACTATATGTAGATGCCTTCAAGTTGTCGATGACGAAGGTGGACATGATCGGCTGCAAGCCCAGGCGACCAACCCTTCATCAGCACCCATGATAGGTTCAACCCGCATGCACTGCATATCAGTGCGTGCTTGAAAGGTTATTGACGGACAAGTCTCCTCTCTCATTCTCATATCCGATTTTGCATGCAACCACCATGACACCGCAGTTGGAGGCGAGCCTATCTCCAATGCAATGTGGCTCGGGCAGGGTGATAAGATAAGTTCTCAGCTTAGAGGTTCATCGAAGGGAGTCGAGAATATTCTGCTACACTTGCTTCATCCTTGTGCACCTTTCCAGAGTTTACGATGCGTATCAGGAGGGTCGGTTATTCAACCCGTTTCATTCGAAGGGCTGCAACGAACGAGCAGAAAACAAGTGGTAAACAAACAGTACTAGCCGATCCCAAGACCTCTTGCGTGGACAGCAGGCCGCGAGTCGGTGTGGAATCTGAAGTGGTTCATACAAGAGGGCGACGCAGTAGAGGTAAAGATCCATCCGTATAGCACAACCATGGAAACCCACGATTTATCATGCAGTATAATTCGTAAA